>PVIC010016930.1:13324-33404 GCA_004025085.1 Thryonomys swinderianus
CCAAAAAAAAAAAAAAAAAAAAAAAAAAAAAGGTTGGAAAACAATCCTCCACACCACTGGAAACCTCAAAAAAGCAGGAGTGGCTATCTTGTTTGCAGATAAAATAGATTTCAAACACAAACTGATTAAAAGAGATAAAGAAGGTAACTACATTCTCATACAGAAAACTATCCAAGAGAAAGAAATAACAATCATAAATATTTATGCACCAAACTCTAATGTACCCAACTATATAAAACAAACATTACTGAACATGAAAAGCCAGGTAACCATGAATACAATAGTAGTAGGGGACTTTAATACTCCACTGTCACAAATTGACAGATCAACTGGACAAAGAATCCATAAGGAAATACTTGAGCTAAATCAAACTTTTGAGCAAATGGACTTATTAGATACCTACAGAATTTTTCACCCTACAAAGAGAGAATATACCTTTTTCTCAGATGCTCGTGGATCATTCTCCAAAATAGATCACTTTCTAGTCCATAGAACAAGCTTAAGTAAATGCAAAGGAATAGAAGTTATCCCCTGCATACTAGTAGACCATAGTGCCTTGAAACTGGAGCTGAATAGCAGAAGAAATTCCAAGATCCTCACAAACACATGGAAATTGAACAATACTCTGTTAACCAACCAATGGGCCACAAAAGAAATTAAACAGTTTCTACAACTAAATGACAACCCTAGAACAACATACAGGAATTTATGGGACACAATGAAAGCAGTTCTGCAAGGGAAATTCATAGCAGTGAATGTATATACTCAGAAAATAGAACAAAATCAAATAAACAATCTAATGATGAACCTCAGACAATTAGAAAAAGAGGAGTGAAACAAACCCAAAGCACATACTAGAGAGGAAATAATAAGGATCAGGGCAGAAATTAATGCAATAGAGACAAAGAGAACAATACAAAGAATTAATGGATCAAAGAGTTGGTTCTTTGAAAGGATAAATAAGATGACAGACCCTTAGCCAACCTTATCAAACAAAGGAAGGAAAAGGCTCCAATCCATGTTATAAGGAATGAAAATGGGTAATCAGCACAGACCCAGAGGAAGTCCAAAGGATCATAAACACGTTCTTGGAAAATCTATACTCCAAGAAGATGGAAAATCTAGAAGAAATGGATAGATTCCTAGACACATACGAACTTCCAAAGCTGAATGAAGAGGATATAAAAATGTTAAACAACCTGATATCAATCTGGAAAATTGAAAATATAATAAAAAGTCTACCAACAAAGAAAAGCCCTGGTCCTGACAGCTTCACTGCTGAATTCTACAAAACTTTTAAAGAAGAGTTAATACCAGTACTTCTCCATCTCTTTAATGAAATCAAAAGGCAAGCAGTACTCCCCAAATCATTCCTTGAAGCAACCATCACCTTGATTCCAAAGGCAGGGAAAGATCCCACCAAAAAAGAAAACTACAGGCCAATCTCTCTAATGAACATTGACACAAAAATGCTCAATAAGATACTGGCAAACAGAATACAGAGAGTTATCAAGAAAATCATACACCCTGATCAAGTCAGATTTATCCCAGGGATGCAAGGCTGGTTCAACATACGTAAATCAATCAATGTAACACATTATATTAACAGACTCAAGGACAAAAACCATATGATTATCTCAATAGATGCAGAAAAAACATTTGACAAAATCTAACACCCATTTATGATCAAAACCCTACAGAGAATCGGAATTGATGGACTTTATCTCAATTTAATACAAGCTATTTATGAGAAACCAACAGCCAGCATCATACTCAATGGGAAAAAACTGAAACCTTTTACATTAAGATCAGGAATGAGACAAGGATGCCCATTGTCACCACTTTTGTTCAATATAGTGCTGGAAACAGCCATAGCAATGAGGCAGGACAAAGATATAAAAGGAATAAAGACAGGGAAGGAAGAAGTTAAACTGTCATTAAACCTGATGATATGATACTCTATCTAGAGGATCCTAAAAACTCAACCAAAAGACTACTAGACTTACCTACCAGATTTGGTAGTGTTGCTGGATATAGGGTCAATGCTCAAAAATCAACAGCCTTTGTCTACACAAACAACAGACTCACTGAAAGAGAAATTGGGGAGGCAATCCCTTTCACAGTAGCACCCAGAAAAATGAAATATCTAGGAATCAATCTAATGAAGTGAAAGACCTCTACTCTGAAAACTATAGGACTCTGAAAACTGAGATAGAAAAGGAAATCAGAAGGTGGAAAGATATCCCTTGTTCCTGGGTAGGGAGAACCAACATCGTCAAAATGGCTATACTCCCACAATTACTATACAGATTCAATGCAATTCCAATTGAAATTCCAATGTTATACTTCACAGAGCTAGAGAAAATAATACAAAAATTCATCTGGAAACACAAGAAATCTAGAATAGCAAAAGCAATTCTAAGCAACCACGATATGGCAGGGGGTATTACAATCCCCAATTTAAAACTTTACTATAAAGCCATTGTGATAAAAACTGCATGGCACTGGCAAAGTAACAGACCTGAGGACCAGTGGAATACATTAGAAGACCCAGAAACAATCCCGGATACACTAAGCCACCTTATCTTTGACAAAGGAAGCAAGCATCCTCAATGGAGGAAAGACAGCCTCTTTAACAAATGGTGCTGGAAAAACTGTGCTTCAGTCTGCCAAAAACTAAAGCTAGACCTATCTCTTTCACCATACACAAAACTAAACTAATGGATAAGAGACTTAAACACTAAAACAGAAACAATAAACCTGCTGGAAAACAGATCAGGTAAAATTCTTGGAGACATTGGTTTAGGCAGAGACTTTATGAATAAAACCTCTATAGCACAAGAACTAGCAGAAAGAATCAACAAATGGGATCTCATCCTACTGAAAAGCTTTTGCACAGCAAAAGAAGTCACTGGCACTGCTAAAAGACAACCAACAACATGGGGAAAAAAAAATCTTTACTACCTGTCTATCAGACAAAGTGCTATTATCTACAATATATAAAGAACTCAAACAGGTCAGCCTCCCCAAGTTTAAAGACCCAATTCAAAAATGGGCATCTGAAATGAACAGACACTTCTCAGAGGCAGAAGTCAAAGCAGCTAAGAAACATATGAAGAAATGTTCAACATCACTGGTCATTCGAGAGATGCAAATGAAAACAACACTGAGATTTCATCTCACTCCACAAAGAATGGCCGCTATCTCAAAATCAACCAATGACAAATGCTGGCAAGGCAATGGGGAGAAAGGAACGCTTCTCCACTGTTGGTGGGATTGCAGACTTGTGCAACCATTGTAGATATCTGTGTGGAGATTTCTCAGAAAACCAGGACTAGGGGTCCCATGTGGCCCTGCTATCCCCCTGTTAGGAATATACCCTAAAGAATTTTAAAAATCACATTGGAAAGACAGATGTACACCTTTGTTCATAGCAGCTCAGTTTGTGATAGCTCAATCTTGGAAACAACCCAAATGCCCATCAACTGGAGACTGGATAAAGATGTGGTTTTTTAATAAAATGGAGTATTATTCTGCCATAAAGAATGACAAGATTCATTCATTTATGTGCAAATGGATACACCTGGAGGACACGCTAATGAGTAAAATCAATAGATCACAGATAGGCAAATACCAGATCTTCTCATTGATATGAGCACCTGTAGATGCAAGTGAGGTCTAGAAAGTATGACAGTCTTTATAGAATGGGAAATTTCCAAAGGAAATTTGGTGTGGGGATGTAATGAGGGGAAGGAATAAATACGATTCTGAAAGAAAATAAAAGAGCATGTATATAGGGGGTGGGGAGGTGTGGGTGGGTGGGGATATGGGTAAAAATGAGAATTGACTGTCATATATTGGTACAAATTCCCCAATGTTATGTGTGATTGTGAGATGTACATAAATTGTACCAATAAAGAATTCAATTTTTAAAAACTATGTATAAAGCACAAAGTATTAGCATACTGTATATAGTGTATCAACAGGTACACAGTACATCAATTACAGTGTGGGCAGGAGCTGCCAGTGAAGAGTAAGAAATTGTACTGCAGAGTGTGGGAAATGTGCTTAGTCTAAAAACTGTTCTGATTTTTACTGTTAAGACAGCTGCCAGAAGAGAATCCTTCTTTTGACTAATGGTAAGTAACAGCTAAAGTTAAGAGAAGGCAAATGCCCCCAGAAATTTATATATATATATATATATATATATATATATATATATATATATATATATATATAAAATACAGCTACTAAACATACCTAGTTTATTAACTGCTGCTATAACAAAATTACCACAATTTGTTTGCTTAAGATAATACAAATTTATTATCAAATAGTTCTAGGGGTCTGAAGTTTGAAATGCATTTTAATAGGCTAAAATCAAAGTGTTGAAAGGGATGTGTTCATTCTGTAGACTCCAAGGGAAACACTTCCCATGCCTTTTCCAGCAAGAAGCTGGAAAAAAAAAAACAGATTTTAAAAAATAAAGGACAATTGTTAACTTGTGGTCTCTTCCTCCAACTTCACCTCTTCCTTCCAATTCCTTCTTGAGTCATCAAATCGCTTCTCTGACTTTGATATACCTACCTCCTTCCTATAAGGACCCTTGTGACTTCACTGGAATTAACTGGCTAATCCAAGATACTCTTTCATCTTGCCATTGCCCTCATTATACCTACAAAATCTCTCTTACTACATGAGATACCATATCCCAGGAATTAGGACATAGACATATTTGGGACCATTATTTTGCCAACACATCAGCATACACATTGAACAGATCTCAAAGCTAAGCTGGTAAAATAAAACAACAAAAACTAAACTGGTGATCTTCCCATTCACTGCCTCCAGTTTATCCAAAACAGCTCAGCCTGCACTTTCCCTGCATTTAGCTGATGAAAAATTCATTTTTTTCAACTGCTAAGGACCAAAACCTACTGTAATCACTAACGCCTCACTCTGTCATATTCCGTGCAGTCTATTGCAAGTTCTCTCAAATAGCCTTTTGATAACAAATCCAGCCTCTGCCTACCTCTGTGTGCTTGCATCCACAGCGAGCACCAGTCCACACCACCATCTTTTCTCAGTATGATACTGGGAACTGCTGCGTGTATGGTCTTCCAGTTCCTCCCTCTATTCTATTCTGAACCCCAGAGACAAAGGGTGCAAATTATATCACATGTGTTGCCTTTGGGGGGAGGGGTACCAAGGATCAACTCAGGCCCTCGTGCTTCCAAGGTAGGCGCAATACCACTTGAGGTAAATCCCCAGCCCGTGACTCCTCTTTTCTAACCTCCCATCTAATTTCTCCCCATTTCATATCAGCATAAAAGATAAAGTCCTCATGAAAAGCATCACAGCGAAAGCCATTCTGTGTGGCCAAAGCAAACACTGTGAGAGAAACTTAGAGATGAATACAGGCATATAGACAAAGGCCTGGGACCCCGTGTGAAGATGTCTGACCCTACTCTAAGGATCATAGGTGGCTGCTGACAAGCATTCAACAGAGATGTGGCATTAGCAGTCTTGTACTTTGAAAACACAGTGCTGACTGCAGCCCATCCTGGGGCAGAGTGGGAAAGGAAGGAAGAAGGGAAAAAGAGGAAGCAGTGGGAGGCTGCTAGAGCAGCCCAGCAGAGAGAGAACAGTGCCAACAGAGAGGAGTGGACTGGCACGTGGCTGTTCAGGAGGCATGAGTGGCCAAATCTGGTGAGGGTGAGGGTGATACAGGCCCAGACCTGAGTTCATAGCCTCTGAGGTAGCAGAGCTCCCACTAGCCAGACAGGAGAGAAACTAGTGGGAGCTGCTGAAAAAGAAGTGGATAACAGATTTTTAAGTGAGAATGCTTGAAAGACAATTGACATATGGATTTTGGTAAAACGTTAGGATATGTGGACTGGAAATTTATATTTGGAAGTCTCCAGTTTCCAGACAGTTATTTAAACCATACAAACAGATTTTTTTTTAAAAGACAACACAGTACAGACATATAGAAGGAAAAGAAAAGAGGGCTTATGACTGAGCCTTTTAAAAGACAGAGAAGTCTACAAGGAGAGTGAGGGAAAAAAATAGCTGGAGGGTTAACAAAAACTAATATAATCAGCCCTTTAGATAGAATGCAAAAGTAACAAGAATTTCGAGTAACAGTACTTACTACTAACAAATGCTACTGCTAAGTTGTTTTTTTTTTTAATGGGGAATAAAGGAAAGAGAAAATAAGTGAGCAAAGTCACCTTTTGGTCTTTTCTTTAATCACTTTTCTGAAAACCACTTCCTGACACTATACAAGAGTTCACTCATCTCTTGTCAAGATACTTGGATTAAAATGTGAAAAATGACACCCTTACCATCAAAGAGCTTCCAGCCATTTAGGAGAGGAGAAGCCACTGGCCAAAAGATACAGACATTTTATATACACTGTGGTAGGTATTCTGCTATGGTAGCAAAGATGTTAATAAAAGGAGTCAGGGAGAGAATTTTAGAAAGATAGCAAAGTAGGATTCTAGAAAGATACCAGGACTCTACCTCCCCCTCCATACAACAGTGGCATTGGTATAATCTATTTCATATAACTGATGTGGAAATACAGAGGCTATTGCCGAAGGTTTGCAACATGCAAGGGAAGGCTTGGACATATCTTCCTGGAATAGAGTGGACACATGTGAAGGGACCAGAGAGTGTCTCTTTGCTACAACTACTGAGGATCAGAGTTTGGTTACTGATTGCTCCTGTAGTCATGGAGGTGCAGCGGCAGAGGCAGCAGGCACTATGGCTGCACCTCCCCTCATTGTGGTAAGCCCTTCTACCTTAAACCCAAGTGGTTTCCAGGGGATTTCACAGGCAAGCCTTGTACCTCCTTCATTTTTCTCTTTTTTCACAACTAGAAGCCACATACTGAAAACTAGGACATTCAAAACAGTTGAATATAAGAGGAAAATCCCAAATGCACAGTGCACATCCAGAGAAAACTACAGGCTTTGGAAAAAGCTTATGTCTATATCTCAAGCTGATCTTGGCCACAGAGACAGCCTTCAGTGATGGAAATAAAACCAGTCAATCCTAGGAAAGGGGATAAATTTGAATTCCAGAGTTACTAAGTTATTATAGTCATATGTTCAGTTCTCAACAAGAAAAAAATCATAAGCCACACACACACACAAAAAAAACATTATACCCATTCACAAGAAAAAAAAAATCAAAAGAAACTTTCCCTGAAAAAGACTTGACAGATCTACTACACAAACTTTCAATAACTGTTTTAAAGATGCTCAAAAAACTAAAATAAAACGTTTAAAAATATATATGAACAAAACTGAAATATCACTGGAGAAAAAGAAAAATTGAAAAGAAACCAAGAATTTCTAGAATGAAAATAAAATAACTTTTTTGCATGGGAAAGGGTTGGTAGGGTAAAATAAAAAAGGGAAAGAAAAAATCAATAGTAAAAAAAAAAGAAGGAAACAAATCTTACGAATATAGGGGGTGAGGGTAGTAGGGAAATCAGAAGAAAAGGGAAAACCAAGAATCAAGAGGTGTCACATACAGGTACAAGTTCTCGATGTTAAATGTGATGACAGTGTATATAAAAAATATATCAACAAAATCAATTTTAAAAAGAAAGTATACTTGGGCTGGAGATTTAGCTGTGGTTCCAGCGCCTGCCTCACAAGCGCAAGGCCCTGAGTTTGATCCATCCCTGGTAACCACATACAATGCTGGGCATGGTGGCTCATGCCCACCAGCAATCAATACCACATACCACAGTGCGGGGTGGGGGGGGCTCACACCTGTAATCCCAGCACTCAAGAGGCAGAGGCAGGAGGATTGCTGAGTTCCAGGCTTGCCTGGGCTACATAGTAAGCTAAGGGCCATCCTGAACTACAAAGCGAGACCCTGTCTCAAAAACAAACAAACAAAAAAGTATAATAATTAAAATGAAAAGCTCACTAGAGGAATTCAGACATATGCCAGCAGGAATGACATATGAACAGTGGACCTGACTCTAGGACAAATTAATGAGGCTGAGAGAAAAAAAAAAAAGGTTAAATAAAAATAAAGAGAGTCTGAGGATCCTATAGGACACCAAAAAGTAGACCGATATGTACTGTGTGTGTGTGTGTGTGTGTATGTGTGCACGTGCATGCACTCATAGCATGCAAGAGAGAGACAGACAGACAGACAGAGGCAATTTAAGTAAGTGGTCAAAACTCACTCAAATTTTATGAATGTACTGAATATAAACATTCAAGAAGTTCAACAAACTCCAAGTAAGATAAACTGTAAGAGACCCATGTCAAGACACATTAAAATCAGTACAGGAAACCAAAGTCAAAGAGAATTTGGAAAGTGGTACAGGAATAGTGACTCATCACAAAGGATTCTCAATAATAATAATTTTGGCAAATTTCTAATCTGAAATATTGAAGGCCAAAAGGCAATTGGCTAATATATTCAAAGTTCTAAGAGAAAAACATTTTCAGCTGAGAACCTTATAGCTAGCAAAAGTGTTCTTTGGAAATAAGAATGCAATTAAGACATTTTCAGATAAATAAAAGCCAAGGATTCCATTACTATTAGACTGATCCTACTAGAAGAGGAAACAAAGCTTATGTATATAGGGGGTGGGGATTGTAGGGAGGGTAGGGGAATAGAAAAAAATGAGAATCAAGATGTGTCATGTACATATACAAGTTCTCAATGTTAAATATGATCATACTGTATGTATAAAATGTACCAATAAAATCAACTTTTAAAAAAGAAATGCTAAAGAGATTCTATAGGTTGAAATGAAGATTAGCCACCAATTCAAAGCTGTAGGAAGAAATATCACAGAAAAGGTAAATACATGGGTAAGTACAAATGGTAGTAATATTGTAACTTTGGTTTCTAACTACACATTTGCTTTTCTGTCTAGGAGAACAGTACATTTTAAAAAGTACTATTGACATATTTTGACATACATTGTATAAAGATAGAATTCTGTGATATCAATCACTGAAAGGAAAGAAGACAGCTATATAAAAAGAGTTTTAATGTCATTTAAGATGATGTAAAGTCAAATTAGAGTGTCATAAATTTAGAATGATATATTTAGTCCCCACAGGAACCACAAGTACAGTAGCCATAGATTATACATAAAAGAAAGGAGAAGGCTATTAAAAAATAAACTAAATGTGGCTAGGGACTTAGCTCAAGTGGTACTACACCAACCTTGGACACACAAGGGCCCCAAATTTGATCCCCAGTACCAAAAAAATAAAAATAAAAATAAATAAAATAAATGTAAAAGGACAGAAATATAGGAAATGAGTGGAAAAAAGACATACAGCATAAGGCATACACAGAAATTAAATGGCAACATGACAGAAGTCCCTTGTAAGTAATTACTTTAAATGTAAATGGATTAAACTCTCCAATTTATAAAACAGACTGACCTAGTAGATTTTAAAACAATGCATTATAACTCTCCACAGATTATAAGAGACTCGCTTTTGATTCAAAGGCACCTATAACTTTTAAATGAAAGTACTGAAAAAGACAGCCCAGCATTAACAAAAAGAATCAGAGGAAGCTATGTTAAATTCAGAGAAAATAAATCTTTAAATTAAAACAGTTCACAAAGGACAAACATGAATGTGAAACTTTATTATAAGTACTTTTAGGGTAATATCTTCAGGACACTGAAGATTTTGTGTCATATCCAATGATTTCTTGGATATGACACAAACAGTAGAAAGCAAAGAAAAAATGTAGACTTCAAAAAATCAAAAACTGGGCCGGAGGGTTAGCTCAGTGGTTCCGGCGCCTGCCTCGCAAGCGTAAGGTCCTGAGTTCGATCCCAGAAACCTCATACAGTGCTGGGCATGGAGACTCACGCCCACCAACAATCAATACCACATACTACAGCGCTGGGCATGGTGGCTCACACCTGTAATCCCAGCACTCGGGAGGCAGAGACAGGAGGATTGCTGAGTTTGAAGCTTGCCTAGGCTACATAGTGAGTTCAGGGCCAGCCTGAACTACAAAGTGAGACCCTGTCTCAAAAAAAAAAAAAAATCAAAAACTATTCATCAAAAGACACTGCCTCTCAATTAGTCTATGAATTTAAAACTGTTCTAGCCAGGGATTTAGCTAGTGGTACTACACCTGCTTTGCAAGAACAAGGGCCTGAGTTGAATCTCTGGTACCGACAAAAAAAAAAAAAAAAAAGCTCTAAAAAATTTTTAAAAGAGGGCCACAGATTTAGCTCAGCAGTTCCAGCACCTGCCTAGCAAGCTCAAGGGTCCTCATTTGATCCCCAGTAACCACAAACAACAATACCAAGCATGGTGGCTCACGCCACTGGCAATCAGTAGTACCACATACTACCACAAATGCCAGGCTTGGTGGCTCAAACCTGTAATCCCAGTACTTGGAAGGCAGAAGCAGGAGGAATGCTGAGTTTGAGGCTTGCTGTGAGCTCAGGGCCAGCCTGAACTACAAAGCGAGACCCTGTCCCAAAAAAAAAAAAAAAAATTGGGCCGGAGACTTAGCTCAGTGGTTCCAGCGCCTGCCTCACAAGCGCAAGGTCCTGAGTTCGATCCCTGGTAACCACATACAATGCTGGGTGTGGAGACTCACGGCCACCAGCCATCAATACCACAACCACAGTGCAGGGCATGGTGGCTCACACCTGTACTCCCAGCACTCGGGAGGCAGAGGCAGGAGGATTCCTGTAAATTCGAGGCTTGCCTGGGCTACATAAGGAGCTCAGGGTCAGCCTGAACTACAAAGCAAAACCCTGACTCAAAAAAAAAAAAATTTAAAAGATACTATCAATGTAGTAAAAAGGCAATCCATAAATTTTTAAAATTTATAAATTATATACATGAAAATGGAATATATAGAATATCCAGAATATATAGAGAATTTCTAAAATAACACCCCCAAAAAAGTAAATAAAATAACACATTCAAAGATGGGTAAAAAACCTGGTCTTTGAAGAATATAGACAAATGAACACTAGCACATAAAAAGATTTTCAATATTATTGTCACTATTAGGGAAAAGCAAGTAAAAATTTACAATAATACCTGACTACTATTTTAAAAAACAAAGAATAAAAAATAAACAAATGGAATATATAAACAAATGGAATATACACATATGTACTATTTGTATATAAACAAATGGAATCTTGTGTAGTGTTGATAATGATCATAAAATGATTGAATTGCTGTGGGAAACATTGTACAATAACTCCAGAAATTAAAAAAAGAGTACCATACCAGCAATCCCATATATATAGCACTAATAATTGAAATCAGAATCTCAAAGATGTATTTCAACATTAGCATTAGTTACAACAGTTGAAACACTGAGTAACCCTAAGTGTCCACTTTTGGATAAAGGGATGAACAAATGTGGTCTATGTATTTAATGTATTCTCAGCTTTAAAAAGGACTACTATTTTACCAAACGGTACAACAGAGGTGAGCCTCAATGACATTGTGTTAAAAGAAAAAAAATTAGTTATAAGAAGACAAATGTTGTATGATTCTACTTATAATAGACATTCAGAGTAGGGAAATTTATACAAGAAGAGTGGAATGGCACTTGCTAGTAGCTGCAAGAGTGGAAGAGCAATTTGTTGTTTAGTGGTTACAGTTTCAGTTTTGCAAAATAAAAACTGTGGCGAGGGATTGGTGGTGTTTGCACAATATAAATGTACTGTTACCGAACTATAAACTTAAAAATTATTAAGATAGTAAATTTTATGTCTTGTGTAACTTACCACAATCAAAGAATATTACAAATAAGAGCAATATTACAAATTAGAGTCTTCCAAAGGCCTGGGGAATCAAAGATAGACTATGTCCTAGAAATGACCAGGTCTAATCCAAGCTAATGTAGGTAGCTATAAAACATTGAAAATATAATTATTAAAGAAATATTCATCAGCACCTTCCTTGAAATATGACAAGTATGGATTCTGTTCACCGTGCATAAAGTTGCTAACATTTCCGTTTCTGGTCTCTGAACAGCCTTCAGAAACCTTCTCTTTATACTCAACCCACACCTCTTCCCTCTCACCAGCTGGCAAAGGCTCTCACCAGGCAGAATTCGATTCCCCCTTCACCTCCTCCTCTTCCCCATAGTCCTCCTTTTTGGCTCTAACACCAAACAGCAACATCAAGATGCCACCCGGGAAAACTATCCCCTGAAATATTAATTTGTTTTTCTTCTGTTTTCCCTTTTGTTGCTTCCCCATAGAAGACTTGATGTTTCCATGTCCCTAGGCATCTTGTTGACTCTGCACAGAGCAAGAGTTTCTGATAAGGGATTTGTCTTGCTGGGTTTGCTTTCCAAATCTTTTAAAAAAAATAAAAGGAGAAAAAAACAGACTTAAGGCAAGAGGGGGAACCTCCGTAGGATCTACAAAGAAGAGCAGAAAAGTCCAAATTCACCCAAAGTAAATGTTCATGGCTCACAAAGAGAAAGGGCCAAGGTTTCTAGAATCAAGTAGGTTTTGTCCGGCAGCTCTCCTATGACACCAGAGCCTGGAAAGGAAGATACAACTGCAGTTAGCCCCCAGCCTGGGCTCCCAGGATGCACGGAATCCCAGTGCTGAAACAGCATGCTGGCTCACCCAAGGAAATGACATGGTATCATTGAGACTGGGGCTATGGATCCATGACCACAGGATGTCTTGCATACCCAGATGTTTCCCTTAATTCTAGGAGCTTTGTATGAAAGTGAAGGGAAGAAGTTACAGACAGTAACTAAGACTGAGTCTCATGCCAGCGCAGAGTAGGAAAAGGGTTCAGAGTCAACATTAAATTAAATTAAATTACGGGAAACGAGTTGTTCCATCTGAGTTTCATCACTGGTATACCATACTACCTTGAGGAAATGACTCCTTAATCAAATAAAGCATTTGTTCTGCCTCTGCTGGTCAGCAAAGGTAAGTCCAACTCACACGTATACAACCTGAGACATTTACTTATCCTGCATGACCAACAACAGCACAGAACCTACCTCACAAGTTGACTTAGCAGCAGTCTTGAGGGAACAATTTTCTTTAGTCCTTACATGTAGCAACCCTCCTGCTTCACCTTGCTCTTCTGCTGACAGCAACTGAAACTATCTTTGAAATATGTGAACTCAATCATGTCACCACCCTGCTAAGTTATCCCTTTGCATTTACAGCAAAACCTGAACTTTTAAACAACAATAAAATGTTTCAGTTACCAAGTATCTTGAACTTTCCAGTACCAACCTTCCTCTGTCATTGTGTGACATGGGCCCTCTCTTTCTACTCACAGAGAAAGGATTCATTCCACACATACACCAGCTAACAAAAGACCACCTTTTAGTATCTCCCCTGCCTAGGTTTCTCCAGATCTATACACACCTTGTATTAGCCCAGAAAGAGTAATCAGTAAATGCTAAAGGATTCAGTGAGGCTCTAATCTAGTTCACAATGTTTCATATGCAATAAAAGTGGCTGATGCCTTCCTTCCTCACAAGACCCTCATTAGGACACAAGGGCAAGGAGCATAGGGTCAGATGCATGAGCCTATTCTGCCCTGCAGAAGTATTTTATTTGATCTTCCCAATGTAATGGTTTGAACTTGTCACCAACATGCACAAACCAGGGAATTCCAGATAAAATATCCAGATGAGTGACTTAAGATGGAAGATGAGAACCTGGCATTGGTGACCCAGTGGTCCTATGCAGCAGTAAGTAAGCACTGCACCTGGTGAACGTACCCACATTTCAGTGTGCACTGTGCCTACACTACTGGCTCAGTAATCCTGTACAAGAACTCTCTGCAGAGGAACATTACTTCCCTGTTGACCCCACCCACCATACTATTTCCCAGCAGCAGACACAAGGTGGTTTTCACCTACTCTCACCTTTCCAAACAGCCTCCCCTGCTAAGTCCTGGAGGCCTCCAAATAGAGAACCCCTAGAAAAGAAGACTCAACTCTCATCATATGTGGTGACCCAGACTCCCAGGAGTCTCCATCCCTACCACCAAGCTGTAACTAAGCATGTTCACACCTGTGACCTCAGGGTTTTCACCAGGGATCTTTTTCTGGCTTCCAAAGTTATTGAGGGACTCTATAAATAAGGTCAATTTGTTTTCATTTGTTAGCTACGCATATGAACTATATGTGCATTCCTAAGATTTGCTCATATGTTTTAGCCCTTCTCTCAAAAGATGTCACTATCTTGACCTCCTTTTAATGAGAATACTTTATTGGCTAGGTCTCTTGAAAGATGAGAATTAAGCCCCAAAGTCCATGTTACTAAGCAACAATTTCCTGAGGCTGCCTAGATCCCATTTCTTAACCTAACAGCTGACACCCATGTAGAATCTCAGCTCCATTGTGCTCCACCAGCCTCCAGAATGTTACTAAGCACACTCAGCCAAGTACTTTACATTACATGGAGTTGATATGAATCTTCCTTAGCAAACGAGTCTAAGCCAGTGAGTCTGTTGAAAGGAAGCATTTGCATCCCTTGATTCATCTAGTCAAAAACCAACTTAATCAAAGTACCACACAGCTGTATTACACACAATTGCTAATGGTTACAAGGAAAGCTGTATGAGCAACATCTTCCTGCTGCAAAGGAGCTTGTTCTCATATTAAACTAATATTTTAGACATGAGCTTATATCACCTCAGATTACATTACATTCAAGAGGGAAATGAAGTTTCATTTCCCCCCTGAATTATTCAAGACTTTCTCTCTAATTTTCAACACATATAAATGCATTCCACCATAACAAAAATGCTTCCTTTGAGGAATGCCTCCAGGCTTTGTTGACTCCTAAGGCACTTCTTTGAATACCTACTAATAAACAGACTTGTAACAGTTGAGGATTGAAAGTGATAATTATATTACTTGAAATAATTGTCCATATCCAATAAACATTTTGGTGATGTTCAGTTGACTAAAAGCTTTGATAGATGCTCTATATATTTACTTCAGTATTTTTCCTATCTCTTTGTTCACAAACCCATTTATCAAATTTCATTTATTCTATTAAGATAAATTAGTAACTCTTCTGCTAATAGGGTACAAAGAGAAATAGAAATGTAAACTGATTCCCAGAAGGTAATTATTAACAAAAAATGACATTTTGCCTTATAATACATTTGCATGAAATGAATCCCAAGGAAAGCAGTTGATTCACAAACACAAAGATAGGGCTAAGGAGATGCATGTTTCATTCCTCACCTTATAACTGGAAAGTTAAAGGACAGTTGAGCCCCAGTACAGTACATGATAAAAGTTCTCATTATTCCTGCTGAAGTAACCTCATCTCTCTCATTTCAAATGTAATTGTCCCACATACTGACTTTTCTCCCAAAAGCAGAAAGGTTCCTACAGCTGGGTCCATATGCTATTCCTTCTTGTCTTCAACTTCCAATTATTACATTTTCCATACAGCCTCTATATTATAATTACATGTGCATTATTGTTAAACAACTCTGAGCTAGTAGGGTACAACATTCTCCTCGACATTCTTACGCACATTATTCTGGGCTCTGATCTAGGTTTTAAGATTCTACTATACAGGGCTGGAGATTTAGCTCAGTGGTTCCAGTGCCTGCCTCACAAGTGCAAGGTCCTGAGTTCGATCCCAGGTAACCACATACGATGCTGGGCATGGTGACTCACACCCACCAGCAATCAATACCACATATCACAGTGTCTGGCAGGGTGGCTCACGCCTGTAATCCCAGCACTCGGGAGGCAGAGGCAGGAGGATTGCTAAGTTCCAGGCTTGCCTGGGCTACATAGTGAGCTCAGGGCCAGCCTGAACTACAAAGCAAGACCCTGTCTCAAAAAAAAAAAAAAAAGATGCTACTATACAAACCAATGTAAAGCAACATGCAAAATCTATCCTGCTGCCCTAGTCACAAACTGATGCTTTCTGTTTGGTTGTTTGCTTGCTGGTAAAATATACATAACATAAAATTTAACAATTTAGCCATTTTTAGGTGCTCAGTTCTGCATGAAACATATGCACACTGTTCCACAACAGAATATATGTTTTGGGGGAGGCACATACCACATCGTTTTTAAAATATTTGTAATTAGAGACACTGCATTTAAAAATACAAATGTTTGGATGGCAACAGAAAGCATATTAATATGGTCTCCCAGCACCAGTCAGCTAGGACAAGATAATGTTGACCCCACCTTAAGTTTCTCCCCAGCTGATTCCCACACAGTCTTTATTTTATTTATTTATTTTTTTTTTTTTTTGAGACAGGGTCTTGCTTTGTAGTTCAGGCTGGCTCTGAGCTCACTATGTAGCCCAGGCAAGCCTTGAACTCAGCAATCCTCCTGCCTCTGCCTCCCGAGTGCTGGGATGACAGGCATGAGCCACCACGCCCGGCACTGTGGTATGTGGCGTTGATGGCTGGTGGGCATGAGTCTCCACGCCCAGTATTGTATGTGGTTACCGGGGATTGAACTCAGGACCTTGCACTTGCTACACAGGCACTGGAACCACTGAGCTAACCCTCCAGCCCACAAAGTCTTTATTTTATAGCAGGGCTAAGCCTCTTCACACCTAAAACTGTCCCATCTTTTGATCTCATGTCTCTTTCCAATCACTCTCTGTGTTTCTTTCCTCTTCTTTTTCATTTCCTGTTTACTCCTTGAAGCCCTGAAACCTGATTCTCCTTTCCTTCACAGCACTGAAACTCCCTTGTCCAGAGGGATACTACCAAAACAGGCTTTGAACATAATCAATGCTAATTCCATAGACCCAGTGGATGTACTCACTGCTATGTGTCTATGCTGTTTGGTCCCTTCCTTCTTTGCAGGGTTCTCTCCTGCCACACAACCGGGAGAGGTATCCCGCATATTCATGGTTCACAGCCATTCCACCCACTGACATGTTCATAGATAATAATTGATCAAGGAGTCAAAAGAGTCTCCAGTGATTCAGGGTCACTTATTCAGCCTGTGCTTCAACATCTTCATCTGCACAATGAGAATGTTTCACTCTGAAACAATTAGAGGAGTGTATGAAAAAACACAGAGCTCTGAACTAGAGCTTCACTGTCCAGTAGAACGTTCCATGAAGATAGAAATGTTTCAGGTCTGTGGGTGCTGTCTGATGTGGAAGCCACTACTCACACATGCCCACCACACACACAGTGGCTACTGTGACCAAGAGTTGAGTTTTCAATTGGGTTAAATGTTGATTAATTTGCATTTAAATTTACATAATGATGTGGAGCCAGTGGCCCTTTGTGGGATGGCACTGCCCTGGAGGAATGAACAGTGCACAAACATCAGAAAACACAGCTATGCCTATTGTCACCATTAACAAAGAAAATAATAACAGCAAACTTCTCTAGTTCAAACCTGCCACATGGACCTCAGACTCTGCAGAAACAATATCTGGAAATCTTGAGATCCTCTTAAGATGTTCTTACTATCAGCAAAGTGGCCAAATTTCACCAGATTAAACTCATTATCTTTACCAACCCCCATCCCTCCCTACCTCATCCTTTCAACTAGGCTAGCCAGAGTCATCTTAGCTATCAAATCCAGCTGTTCTGACCAAAAGAACTTCTCACTTTGGAAACTAGAAACCAAAATAAAGAGAGAGCATTCATCAGGGTTCCCCAGAGAAGCAAAGAAATAGTATGTGTACATTCAGAGACTAGAGATTTATTTTAAGGAACTGGTTCACATGATGAAGCAGGTCGGCTGGTCCAAAATCTTTAGGGCCACCCACCAGCCTCATCTAGGAAAAAGCTGAGATAGCAGGTCAAGTGCAAAAGCTTTCTGCAGGTAAGACTCTTCTGGCTGGGGAAAGGAAGATGTTAGTGATTTCTTCTATTCAGTCCTTTGACTGACAAAGTGAAGCCCACCCACCTATGCAAGATAATCTGCTTTATTTAGAGTCAAACAATTTCAAAGTTAATCTAATCCAAAATACCCCCAGAGAAATATCCAGAATTGTGTTTAAACAAATATCTGGGCACCAGTGGCCCAGCTGAGTTGACACATAAAATTAGCCATCACCAAGTTGAAGTGATTTAGGCACAGACAATGAATTAAAGCCAAAGGAAAATTGATGATAAACTTTTTAAAACTACAAAAATATAATTTCTTCAATTGCTAAAACTATTTTAAAACCTAATAAGTTTTGATTTAAAAGTATTTATATTTGCCATACAGTAGGAAGTACCATTTTAAACTTATTTTTATTAATATATTTGTTATACATATTGCTATTTTTATCATAGGGAATTTGTACCTGTACATAATACATCGTAGCACTTCATTTTTTCCCTTTCCCTCCCCTCATTACAGCCCTTCTTCCCCTCTCCATTTATAAAGATCTTGGCCATTTGTTATTAACATCTGTAATTATAATAATGCTATAATATGTAAAACACATTATTGAATTATTAAGGATCACATTCTAGATTACCCTGCATTCACACAGGGGCCTGGGTTCAACTGTCAACAGTGAAATAAATAAATTATATTTATATATATGCATATATAATATATATTTTTTAATAATTTTACATTTTGAAACAAAGAACTACACCATGCTCGCTGCTTTACATACAGTATCACATTTAGTCACCATCACAAATCTCTAATACGGTGGGGTTTTGCAACTATTTTGTGTTCTACTTTTAAAGAAGTAACAATTTGACATGTCCATATATGTTTCTGAATACTATAGTACAGACCACTTAGGTTACTGGCAATAATAGCAACTATAAACAGTTGACATCCATCACCTCTTTGGAATCTTTTACTGATCCAGAACATTCCTCAGCCATTCCAAAATAAACCAAAACTCTACATTTGTTAATCTGAGATTATCCCACTATTTTAGATACCACAGTCACTACCAAAATCCACAACCTTCTATCCAAATTACTGAATATCAAAATAGTGTTTTATAACTCCTTTGATAGCCAAAAAATGTCTAAAATAATACAAAGCTATTTTAATTTACTTTTAAATCTTAGTTAGCATGAATAACTTTTTATTTCACTTCAGAAATATTAGTGCATTTGATCGAAGGTGTTATCCCAAGCCCTACAAGGCATGTTAAGTATAATTCAGCTACATTCTTAAAAATTGTGTAAATTCCTGAATGTATTTAGCCCCAAGAATCTTATGGACAGTACTGGGAATCTGAATTACTCCATATACATAAAGTCTCCAACATTTGAAAGGAACCCAAATATTCTTCATTAGATGTCAAAGCCAGGACAGGGATTTTTGACCACTGTACTATAGGTATTCAGCATTTCTATGTAGTTATAGAAAGTGAGCTACAAGCCATCACATAGCATTGGAAGCTATTAATTCTACTTCAGGTCTGAGAAGATAAATGACTTGTTAAAATATTTGTGGGTCTCATGACAACCAGATGCAGAAGTCTCACAAAGATACCCTTAACGCATTCCCACTGCCTTGAACTACCTGTGGTTCAGAGCTACTCAACCGTGAGGGATATGCACTGCAGCCCCATTGTGAACATGTAACAGATTCTAGGAAGAAACCACAAATTTCTCCTAAAAGAAACAGAGAAAGGGAAGGACATATTTAGAATTTTCAATATTCCCCAATAGTCTGTCAACTTCATGAGATTTGAAAAATTATTGGTAATCCAGCATTCTTTCCCAGCTTATTCTCAGTATCTTCCCATGTTTCCTAAGTACAAGGAACAGAATTCACCAAAGCTGACATAGTTACCCGGGAATCATTATTAACTCAAGTGCACTGAGTAGCAGTAATAGGCAAACATGAGCTGAAAATTCTGGAAATACATAAAGAAGCAGAGTGGGGGGCCGGAGATTTAGCTCAGTGGTTCCGGCACCTGCCTCTCAAGCGCAAGGTCCTGAGTACAATCCCAGTAACCACATAGAATGCTGGGCATGGTGACTCATGCCCACCAGCAATCAATACCACATACCACAGTGCCAGGTGTGGTGGCTCATGCCTGTAATCCCAGCACTCAGGAGGCAGAGGCAGGAGGATTGCTGAGTTCCAGGCTTGCCTGGGCTCCATAGTGAGCTCAGAGCCAGCA
>PVIC010016931.1:0-33337 GCA_004025085.1 Thryonomys swinderianus
GTTGATCATAAGTTATGTCCATAGGTCACTTTATTTCTGTTTTACATGTTTTCTTCTTTGATTAATTTAAGAAGAATTATTGAGCATTTTCCTTAAAATGCCAAGCAGTGTATGGGTACTATCAGAGATCATCATAGATTGGTAGTCCAAAAGAATGTGGCATTTGACCAGGTCATATATGATGGATTTGTGTTGATTACCTACATCCATCATAAATGGAAAAGAATTATGTGAATGTAAATGTAGGAAAATACTGAACCAAACAAACTCAAAACAGTTTCTCAATTCCAAGACTTAACTATACTCTGTAGCCCTGACTCTACAGAATTAGCTGCACTATCTTTAGAACTCAAGATCCCACATTAATCCCAGCCTTGCTAAGTCAGCAAATCCTTCATTAAGCAAAAACGAAGCAAAATTAGATTCATTTAAATATTGCTTTTGTCCTTCTAAGAAGCCATTCTACTGAGTGGGCAACTTTCTTTCTGTTCCCCTTTTATTTATTGTTATCCTCTTTGCATTTGAATTTCTCATTTTTAGCTCACTGTTCTACATAATCAAGTTATTTCCCATAGTTTTAAGATTTTCTTCCTGTTCCTATTATTTCTTTAAAGATATATCTCAAATGTCTTACTTGCTTTTGATTAAAATTTCTACTTTTGAATACTGTATATGAGCCTTCCATCACACCCTTTAATTCTCTCCTTCGTTTATATACCTCTTCTAAAAGCATTAAAGTTTTAACTTAATTCTAACTTTTTATTTCAAAATTGGATGACCTTGGTAAACTTTGAGTAAAGCTTCCTATTAGACATTTGCAGTGTGAATGAACTGAAAGTTTATCATATCCATGTAACATACACATGTAAAATATAAATGAAGATATCTAAATAAAGCAGTGCAAGCATAGACATCAAGGAAAAAGAGAACAGGAAGACATGCAAAGACCTGGGAACTTCTTAGTGTCAAAGAATAACTTCTATGTCCTTTATGGGGGTAATACAGTCATGGACTATCCACTGAAGCGAGTCTCTTCCCAGAAGGATGTATCTCCCTCCCTGAACTTCTCTTAGTTCTCTGTTTCAGGGCCTTCTAGAAGCTAATCCTCTATACCAAACCCATCTACCATGTCCTTTCTGACTCGTATCAGCCTGTTACTTCCTGGCTCCTCCAAAAATAATGTATCCAAAACTCCTCCTTTGCTTTAAGTTACAGGGATAGTGTAGTCAGTCTCAGTGATGAGAAAGTGAATGATTCACTAAGTCAAAATTGATCCACATAGTATCTGTGGCCCTTATCATTGTGTCCCTAAGACGATGTCCTCTACCAAGGGGAGACAATATCCAGAACTGTAGCAGTGCAATTCAGCATTGAACTACCTTTCTCTGTGTGTACAAGTCCTGTGCAGTATGGCTCAAATGTCTCTCTCTTGTAAGGAAGTCTCACTAGGCTTTATGCATGATCTCATGCTAATTAAAGCCTAAGTGAACTTATAATCTATGCATTTAATTCTTCTTTAAAAATCAAAAGAGTTAGCATAATTTAAAAAATGGAAGATTATACATGAAAAGCCAAAGTATATGACAAAATGAGCCATGAAATTTTTGTTGCAATACACAGTGCTTACTATTCTTTAAACTCATGGACTCCTTTTGTCTGTTGAACTCAGAGTGCCCTACATCTATTTAGTCATTTCTGCACAAATAGTTCTGTTTCATTTATTCAGTAATATTATTCTAGCAATAAAGGTAAAAAAAAGAGCATACTGAGAGGAATTGGTTAGAGAGTGAGATTATATAACAAAGAAACTATCTTTTGCTTCACAACAACTAGAGAAGCATCCATAGAAGAAGTGCTTAAAATACTTATATTGTTAAAGACTCCACATCAAAAAAAGTTGTTAGAAAACATAATTTAGTTTAGTATGAACGAACATGCACTTCAGTTTTAGAACTATATTTGAACCAGTCTGACTGTGTCTGGATCTTGGTTGTCTCAGTTATACTCTCTGAGCTGTAATTTACATTGTTTAAAAATGAAGGAATTTCTTATTGCCAAGATTTCATTAAATAGTACATAGGAAGATCACTTAGTCATTTCCTAGTCTGTTGAACTCACTCTTAATTATTATTATGAAATATTCGCTGAGTTTAGAGACCAAGAGCTTTTGGTCTGCTGGCTTACTAAAACTATCTTTAACATTCCACATGTTTTTTCAGGTCTTGTTTTACAAAGTGAAGATCTATTACATTAAGCCTATCAACATACAAGGTTGAATACCATTTCATTTCTCTAGATATGCCATTTAGTACTTCTGAATCAGAACAATCTTCTTGGCCTTCATTGCCTCATAGTATAGGTTTAATATTCCTTGCTGTGATTGCTTTGGCTTTGCCTGTTCTGTCACACCACTTCCGTCTCTTTTGTAACCTTCTTGGCTGTTGAGAACTTATATTTTTACTGCTGTCTAACCATCACATTAAGAAAAACTGTTAGAATTAATTCTCACTTTTTCCCATTCCCTTATCCACCCCACAACCCCCATCCCATAAATACATAAACCTTTTTTCCCTTTTTTATTACCATCACATTTTTCTTTACCCCTCATTACTCATTCCTCCACATTTCCCTTTGAATATTTTCTATTTCACAATATCCATCATATATTCTACAACTCATTAACATCTTCAGAGAACTACCAGAGAACACATTCTATATTTACACCCATGACCTATTTATTTCACTTATGAGTATGTTCTGAAGGTATGTCCATTTGAGTAGAAATGACTCAACCTTATCATTCTTATCATGATGTGTATATACAGTGCAGCAATAAAGATTAAAAGAAAATAAAAAGCCTAAGGCTTTCTGAGTTTAATGAAAAGGGAAAAAAAAGAAAAGAAAGACTGTTAGGGATCCTAGAGGAGATCATTCAGTTCTTCAGAGTCAAAGCCTAGAATGTATTTTGGAAAATGTTTGCACAGAGACATGCACACATGACTTGTGTCTGCAGACTATGTCAAATCATGGAATATCTCCTAGTCTTTGAAGATCCACTGTTTGACAACTGAGTTAAAAAAATTTAAAAATATAGTCCTTGTATTTAGAAACTTAATGATCAACGAGGAAGTAAGTTAACTCCATTTAGGTGGAACAGACTTCTTCATGAAGGAGATGCAGTTCGGTTTATTTTTCAATATGAACATGTTTTGAATGATAAAAGAAGAACACTCATGATAAAGTAGGTCCAAAGTTTCAAAGTGATCATTGCCCAAAACAGTGAATATCACCTATGATTTATCTATTTATTATGTATCCTCTTTTTTTCCCAAAGTAGATTTTAACCATATGATGTGGTACGCATGGAATGCTGTACAGAAATATTCACCAACTTTATAGCTCTGAGGCAGTATGGTTATAAAAATGTACAATTTTTACTTCTTTCCTGTTGGCTAGCAACTTAGTTCCACTGAACCCATCAGGATGCTAACAGAATTAGCCATCATCAGAAGGCTGCATTACTAACACAGTTATTAAAGTGAAAACATTTTACAAATTCTGGCCCTGTTATTTATTTCACACATGAAAGAAATACAAAACACTTACTACTTAAAAATGTTCAAAATATCTTCAACTAGGGTACTGTTAGAAAAAATAAATTTTATAATCTCCGTGGACCTTAATATAGTTTTATAGAAATAATACATTTAATTACCATTTATTCCCACCTATGAATTTCCCTATTGGTTACTTCATTTCTCTAATATAATTGCATGACAGAACAAATACAAATGAATGCTTTCAGGCCTCCATGGAATCCATCGTGAGGTTTTTATATGCAATTCAGAACTTACGAAAGAAGAAGGTAGCAGATGCCTCTGTCAATGAAATAGTGACAGTGTATTGTTCCAATTCTGTGAGCGCACAGGCAGCACTTGTCAGTCGTGAGAATTCTTGGACTATAGTAAGATGGCAGGAAGCTGCTTCAGAAAACACAGAGCCCTGTAGTACAGCTGGAGAAGAAGTATTTGATGCTTAAAAATATTGTGCCTCTAGGACTAATTATGCTTTTGCAAACTTAGTAAAACATTGCTGTTTATTTAAACTTCGGCTGTACAAGATCTCCCTCACATGAATGGTAGCTATTCTGAAGCCTGCACATAAACATCTATTTTGTAGAGAAACTAGCAATTAAGAACTTGTAATGAATTCTAGTCTTTTTCAATCTCTTTAAAAGAACAGCATGGAATCAGAGCAAATAAGATATGAAGATTCTCTAAAGAACTGCCCTGTCTTTTTCTGACTTCAGATACCAAGAAAATACCTGGTTTTTCTGGATGGCATATGTTTATTTGCTGTTATAATTTCAATATGTTACAATTCAAAGTCTCCCAGAAGGTCTTGATCTGCGCTTAGATATTTTTAGATCCCTAGAAAACCCATCAGAGCAGGTACAGTTCAAGTGTGATTTCTCTGTTGACATATGTCATGACAGAGATTTGTTTTACACACTCATGGGCTGTAAGTTTACCAAAATTCTTTAAAATATTCAGAATATCTCACGAGTGTGAAGACAGTCTATAGATACTGAATTCATTACATTATATATAAATGCATTCTCAAAGTGAACATTCCTATGTGTTTCATATTTTCTAGTGATCTTAACAGATGATTAAAAAGAAAAACTGTCAAGATCATAGGTACCATACCCTCAAGAACTTGTAGAGTGGAGAATGTATGGCTACTTGGTTTTCAAGGTTCATATTTTATAATAAAAATTGTAACCAGAGACAGATCGAAAACAGAAGTTGTTCAGATGGATGGATATTTGTGCAATGCATCAAAAGTTTTACACGGACAGGCCCAGATATTCCAGAGATGGTCCGCTTTGTGATGGCACTGAAATCACTACTGTGAAACATGCTCTTCCTGTACCGAGCGAAAGCACTCGGAAAGGTCAGCCTGCTCCTTTGGTCTCCAATGGCGTTCTCCCCATGGATTGCACATGGCGGAAGGTCTTTTATCTACTGTGACTGTTAGTGCATTTTTGATATTCTAAATCATAAAGAATTCATAGGCCAAAGAAAAGCAAGCAATTACAAAACTAGAGTGGGCTAAATCACAGCACTGCCTCATGCTACAGTCTCCTGCTTTGAATTTCATGAGTGTTGAAGGGCGAATTGGAATGCCATGCAAGTTTGAAGGCAATTATTTGGGTTTCACCTGCATCAACCTGTGCTCACAGTGCTTCTCTTTCTATAAAAACAAAACAAACAAATGAACACCAAGAACAAGAAGAGGAAAATGCTTATCATCCCTCCTAGAAAACGACACGAGCACCTCAGAACACATGCTATCCATGTAGAACCAATGACTCTGTAAACTGCATTAATAGGAATAAGCTGGACTTTCTGTATTTGTCTTGGATACTAAAGAACCAGTGATGTAGTCTTCTATCCTCTTTTATATAACAGGACTCTTGTATTCATGTTCTCTTTCCCAATGTGTTAGTGAAGTTCTCAGCAGCTATTGGATTAAGGATTGATTTATAAGAAAACGTTGCCCCCCATTAAAATAGGCAGTTGGAAAGTGGATTAAATATTATTTTGAGAACTCTCTTCTAGTATTTGTCACATAGTAAATTGCACATAATTTTAAAAATCCAGATATAAGTCTCATTGGGATACTTCCTCTCTGATCTCTTACTTCACTCTTTTTATTATTCTGCATAATGTCATCAATATATTAATAAAAGAAATGATAGCTAAAAACTAGCACTTGATTTTTCTTTTCTGACAACAGGATTAAAGGTCTGTTGTATTTTAACTGATGGAAGAATTTAACCTAAGAATCAATCTAGGTAGCTCCATATATCGTTAGAGTTGAAGATCAGCACAAATCAAATGCCTCACTGTCTTTTTGAAGCACTTTTCACCACTCATTCACTGTGCAGTTTTTTTTTTGTTGTTTTGTTTTCCTCAAATGTGTCCTCTAGGCCAAGAAATACATACCAGTTATATTTCCCTCTGCAGTGCCCACATATATCTTAGTTTCTAGCACACACAAATCACTCCATAGGTTTCTTTAGCACTGAATAGTGTAAACATGAACAAACTGTTGCAGTCACGAAAATGCATAATGAACTGATAGTCACAGAAGGGGGAGGTAGAGGAGAAAGTTTCAAGGAACATATTCATTTGATTTGGGCTCTGAGGGCCTGCATGTAGGGGAGGGTACTCCGGAGTAAGGAGATGAAATAGGAAGAGGAAGTAGCTCATCTGAGAGGACCCAGATGGGGAGTAATGCAAGGGTTATAAGAAGGTGTCGAGGAGAAGCTCCAGCTCCATGGGAATGTCAGGGGTGGTTCTCCCAGCACCGAGCACTCTGCAGCACCGAGTTTACCTGCTAGCCCGAGTGCTTGGGTCGGGGAGTTCCATGCTCTACCTGTCCTTTGTCAGTATTCTCCCAAAGGGAACCCTTTTTCTTTCAAGTCCACCTTCTGGTGTCTGCAGGAAAATAATCTAAAGCCAGAAAAGGAGGATAATCTGAACAGAGGTCCAGTCAAGAGCTTTGATGGGGTCAAACACAAGGAACAAAACTTTCAGGACAGCTCAGGTCACTGAGTGAAGTTGAATACGTTAAATTTAGATTTATGCCAGAAAACAACAGTGCAATAGCTGTGGCTCCTGAGCAGTGAATTACTAAGAAAATCACAAGCTGAGAGAAGCCCGCCAAAGAAGTGTGAGTTAAACCTAAGCAGGCAACACTAAGAAGAAACTCTTTCTTTAGCACGCTAGGCCAGCTCTTTAGTCCTATATAATATGAAGCTTATACTTAAATAGCCACAGCGTGTAAAAATATTAGAGCCTCTAGTAGCAGCATGACTTGAACAAGTAACTACCATAGTGCTAAATGGTGATGAAGAGACAGGAAAATAGAGTGTGGCTAAAACTAGCTGGGAAAGCAGGAAACAGGACTTCGGGATGCACACACAGAACAATTTTCACAACCCTGCGTGTGGACTTCTTGTAAGTGCCCAAGCAGGGTTTGGATAGGATGACTTAGATATCCACACCACTGTGGAAAATGTAAAAATCCGACAGTCACCATTAATTGTCTGCTATCAGTGTCTCATCACAACAGCCTGCCTTACACTGTGGGCTGTATTTTTCTTTTTTTCCTCCTTTTTTTTCCTCTGCCAAAACTAACTCTGCAGAGCCCCTTTTCCCCTACCCTTCGGGGTTTCGTTTTCGGCCTTCAATAAATGTACAACTTTGCTACTGTTCATGCTTGTTTGGTTCAATTTTCTGGGGCAAAAGTGCTCTAGAAATGATTTCTAAGATCATACTCCAGCACACCAGAACTCTAGTAACAATAAGTATGACTAGAGTGCAGGGGCCAAGTTTTTAGGAATTTGGACAGGTAATTATGAAACACAACCATGATTAAAAATTAAATAAACTTAGAATTGACTACGTTATGTATTAAAACTAAGTAATTATTTTTATGTTGTATGCCGAACAGATTTTCTTTTAGTAATATTGACATAAAGTACATACAGGTATATACTTTAGTTTTTCAAGATTGGGTATTAATCATTAAATACCACTATGCTGCTGATCTAACCTCTGTAAACCTTAGTCTTCTTATTTTGCAAATGTAAAATACGCTGATGCATATGTATGCTTGTTAGGTTAAAATGTAACATATAATTCTTAAAAATCATAGATATTATTTTCACTTATGTTATAAAACAGAAATTTCATTTCTTTATAAATATGTGTAACCAACTCTTAATTATAGTAAAATATTTTAAGTATTTTAGCCAAACTATTAGTTTTCTAGTCATGATGGTGTCTTTGCATATTTATTAGGAGGAGCTATTGGCTGTACTAGAAAGCTTGTTTGAAGACTGGCTCCAGAAAAAGCAAATTTAAGAGTTACAGCCTATTAAAGAGTTGCTAAGGCAACCATTGCTTGATAATAATGTAGTGATAGAAAAGAAAAGGCAATTTGAGGAACAATGCCTCTCACAATTCAGAGGAGAAATGTAGCTGAACAAACCCCCAGTAAGAATAAAAACACTGGCCATGAGGAGCTTCTGCCCTCAGTCAGCAGAGGGAGCGAGGGCTTGTCCTGGAAGGAAGGTGAAGGAGGAAACGACCGGCTCTGGTCTTTTTTCAGTCTCTTTTTTCCCTGGGTTTCTCACCATTATTATCTCCTTAGGATTTTCCAAGTCGGGAACTGGAGACCTACCACAATAATGGCAAAGCTAAGGACTGCCGTTCTGACACTATTCAAATGCCTGGTATTGTATGGTTGCAGTGTGCTTCTGCAAGCTGATTGCTGCTTTTAAAAAGTCTCTATATCTTAGAGCTTGGATTTGAAGACCTAAGCTGGTACCCTGACAGTAGCAGATCTCACATGCTCACATACGTTCACATCAAGGTTTATTCAGTTTATTGTCTTTGGAACTGTATCAATATAACAAGTTGATTAATTAATGTGAATTCTCAATTGAAGCTTTTAGTATGGAAAAGGTATTAAATATACTAGCACTTTAAAAACACTGTTATTTTGAATCCTTTATTAATGTAGTGAGTTACATGCTACTTAATTATTCTAATGACATGATTGAAATTTTGAAAGTTTAAATATTACAAATTTGTAAATGCCAAATATAGAATTACAGTCTAAACCAATCACAGTATGACTCATATTTTGGGGCTCTTTGTATACTATTAGTGGTCCTTCCTAGGCATACATTTTGAACACATTTTTAGAAATTCTTTTAGGATCACATCCCCATTGTTTTTCTATGTTAGATTGCTCAGCTTTTTAGATACCTGTTTCTAAATATTATTTTTCTGACAGAAAAGATCTCATTATCCTACCTGGATCTGGTTTTAAAAACCTATTACTTTCCCTGAAACACAATAATTTTAATTTTGGCTGTTGACCTGCTCAAGTCACCTTGCAAACAAACAGGAAACATGAAATCATGTGCAGGTGCTTGGGTGTACATCAAAGAGACATGCTCCATATGCATTCCTTAATTGCTAGGGTTGCATCTGGTAATCCTGGCTGTAAAAAGCAGCAAGAGAAAAGGCTCCTGCTCAGGAATTCAACAGTGTCCCATCATGATGTGTCATGTACACAGATTGAGGTTGCAAATGGCATCGAGGCAATAGAACAAGTATCTCTTAAAACATCTCTAAATCAGATCGAGAAAACCATCATCCCAGAGAAGGAAATTTAAAGTATGTCAGTAACAGACTGGAAATTTAAGACTTTATTTTATACAGCCTTGTTTTATTCTTATCTTATTGGCTATTTGTGCTATATTTAATATCCTCTGAGTCACATTCTTAATGTATATTTGCGGTTTTGCAATTGGCACATTATCCATCTTAGTACAATAATAAATGTATTTAAAAATGTATACACTCTTAATAGTCATTGTTAAAAGCCATGATTCTTGCCATCCTATAAAAAACAGATAGAAATTCATAGGTACAGTGATATCAGTGTTTTTAAGGATGTTTTCAATTCAAAAAGTGCTTAAAGGGCAAAGGAAAAAACGGATTTAAAAATCCTAATTTCTGCAGACTTCAGTGAATAATGAACTCTAACTAGGCATGGAAATTTGCTCACATATTATGCAGCTAATTTAGGAGAGAGAATGAAGAATGGACTGTTGTAAAAAGGCACATATTATTTCCTCTGGAAAAGCTTTAAATAGTTTGCAAAGTCAAATTTAAGATGTTTTTAATTGCAGCCTTTTATTGTTGCTCTGTAAAAGAGTGGTTGAAATCTGTTGGGCAGATTAGATCTTAGAGAAGAGAAATGCCAGCTGTGGTAGAAAGGGCCTTTGAAGTTACATGTTTAATGCCTACATTTCTTCAGAGAATCCTCTTTGTCTTTGGTTGAAGACAAGCTCTTGTGAGTGAGTGAATCTGTGTTTCTTCTTGCCTATCTCGTTACATATTAGATAGGCATAGACAAAGCTTGCCAAAAGGAAGTCTCCTGTAACTGAGCTGCTACCCACTTCTCGCCTTCTGAATATGTATTAGCATCTCTCAAAATTACCCTCCTGTTCACTCATGTAAAACATTACTAGTCACATTTGCTCTGTAAGCTTCACACAGTGATAATTAAATTTCATGTTTCTTCAGGAAATATGTTTTTCAGCAGTTTTCCTAAGTCAGCAATTTTTTATCCAATTTATTTGAAAAGAGGAAGAAGGATGGATCTGTTCTTTAACCAGGCTCTTCCGTTTACATAGTGCAATTTGAAAGCTCTGAACTCTCTCATCGGTAAGGTGCAGGGCTCTCCATCTATGTCAAATCCTCACAAATTGTCTCTACGTTTCTTAGGGATAATTTCCTTTTGCGAAGTAAAACACACAAAGCTAATTCATATCATTCAAAAATTCATGTGTACTACACCATAAAGTAGATTGTAGCTTTCTACCACCTGAATTTGCTAAATTTTGTGACTGTAATTTAAAAGTTATTTGACATTTTATTAGTGTTTGCAATTTACATTTAGAGAGGTAAACAATTTAGGCAAAGTCATGACATGAACTCTGACACTAAGAATTTGTTTTTCCAGCTTGTGTAAATTTCCCAAGATCATATTTATCATTTATATTTTTTATTCAATCTTATGAACTGTGTGACATCGTAAAATGTATGTTTAGTCTTGGAGCCAACTGATATACAGCTCTTGACATATGGAGACTTTTAGAAAAGATGTAGGAATCTTCTGAGGACATGCAGTCCCTGCGTGTGCTAAACAGAAGACTGGTGACCAAAACCTCGTTGTAGATGGCAGGGGCTGACCACTGAAAAGGCCAGGGCCTGAGTAGAGCTTTAGCCTCATGTCCAGCCTGCAGAAAGGAAAGAGGGACTGAAGAGTCCATCGCCAGTCAATCGTCCCTCTGCAATGGTGCTTCTGTCAGGTCCAGAGGGTGTAGTTAAATATGTAGAAGTCTCCCTGTGCATCTATTCCATCTGGCTGTATGTGTGTATATATACATATATATGTCTGCATGTATGCCTTGTAATATCTTCTATAATAAAAAGTAAATAACTGTTCTGTAAGCTCTCTGAGCTGCTTTACAAATTAATCAAATTCAAGAAGGGATTTGTGGAAATCCCCGATTTATAATGAGTAGGGCAGAAGTACAGGTGACAACCTACTACCTGTGACTGTCATCTGAAGGAAGAGGTGGCTGGGGAACTGATGTTGGCCCCATGTGAGCAGTGTAAGAACTGAGTTAAATTAGAGGACTCCCACCTGGGTCCTGCTGGAGACCTCATGATTGATGTGTAGGGGAAACCTCAACATATCTGATGTCAGAAGGATCGTGTTAAAGTAGAGAACACAGGGTAGGAGAGAGCGTTTGATTTTATCTCTCGTCTAACAGTCACAATCACTCTTCATCCTCCTCTTGTGGGGAACTTGCCACCATAGACCCTTTGAAACCTAGTGTCTCCCTTTTGAAGTCTCTTGATCCCAAAGTTGTAGTTACTTGACAGTAACTCTAGGTTGAAATACAAGTTCTATAACTTCAGGTATGCCTGTTTTCTTTTATTATCCCAGACTTGGTTTGTTGGAAATCAGAAGAATGAAGAGTTTTGAATTCAAGCACGTCAAAGTGGAGAAACAGCGTATCTCAGTCACACAGCACTAGAACTTTACACATCTATATCCTTTTACTTCATGCTTCTTATTTATGGAATTCTATTTCCATCTTAATTAGTGACAGAATGTCCATTCCAGAACAACCCTCAGAAACCCAAGTCAGCATATGCAGCCAAAATCACATTTAAAATCTCTTCTGCTACTAGTCCTTCAATGTTTCTAGCTGGTCAAATCAGCTTTTAACCAGTCACTTAAATCATATATCTTTCTACTCTTTTTGAATATTCTTTGTCCCTAGGTTCACATATCTAATACATCTCCACATCTGCACTTTATTAACTGAAGAGATGTCACTATAAACCCATCCATCCTCCTCGCTTTCCTTTGGTTGTAGTTCCAGCGAGAGTTTACCTTGAACCTGGGCATCCATCATCAGACTCCACTTTTCATGTAAGAGTTTAACCTCAGTCCTGTCATCAGTGTTATTTTACAAAAGACACCTGTGGTCTTGCAGTTTTCTTTATTTAAGAGAAAAAGCCCTGTTTGCCACTTAAAGCCTATGAAGTTCCAACTCTGTAGCATGTATTCAGAATACAATTAGCTTAGTCTTTTATCACATCTATTGGACATTATTTTGGGCTACTCTGTCCACTAATATTGTTTTTTGTTGTTGTTGTTTTGATTTTTTTTTGCAAATAACAATTGTTTTCTCTAGTACATTGAAAGGAAATTTTGCTACTGTGCACAGCAAATTGGCATCACTGGGAAACTAACACCCTAGAAACAGCCCCACTGCACATCTCGCAAACCTGATGATGTAAAGATTCCAAAGTGAGCATGATGGGTCCTTGCCATGGTTTCATCATGCTCTCTGTGGACACTAGCTTAATAACGCAAACCCACTGAGTGCACTCTCTCCCTAGACCGCTTTCCTCTTCCCACCTGGTGTCTTTCTGGCAGACTACTACTCAAACCCTTCTATTGGGATTTCCTTCTGGCAAAGCAAACTGTGAAAAAAGATCTACCAGCATCATCCAGGCAACTTTCTTCTATACATCTATACTCTACTTCAAATAAAGCGATGGATCTTTTGCAAAACAAACTGCCAATCCTTGAATATCAGTCTCTACTTCTTTCTCTTGTGCCTTACTTTTCTCCTTGAGAAGATATGTTCATGTTCCAGTACCTACTAAAAATGCATTCTTTCTTTGAAACCTTTTCTAAATTCTCACTAACAACCATTCTCTCTTCTCTTCTTACTCAGACGATCATTATGACTTTATATTACATTATGATGTAATGCATATCTGCTCAATTAAAATTATGAACTTATTTATCACAAAACATAATGACAAGTGATGAATACATTCCAAACCAGGGATATAAAAAGAAAACATGTGGCATGGTCATTACCACCTTCTAGGCAGGAAGCCAGTTATCATCCTAATGCATGATAGACTTATGTCTCAAGAGGCAGATATTTGTTGCTAACAGCTCTGAAAGGAAGACACCTAAGATCAGGTGTGAATGCAGACAGAGTTTGGAAAGGGCTCTCTTGCTTGCTTGCAGAAAGTCAGAGAGTGCAAGCTACCTCTCTTAGTGCCTCCTCTTACAAGGACATAGGCCTCATCTGGAGGGCTGCAGTGCGTAGTCTAGTTACAACCTGAAGGCGCTCTCTCCAGATACCTCCGCCTTGAGGTTGAGGGCTTTAAAACCTGATTTTTAGGGAGATGCTGCTCGCATCTAGTCCATATGACCACGGTAGACATTAGACAACTGAGGGGTCCTAGTAAACCTGGGCAGGTAGTTTCCCTACACAGAACTTTAGTCGAAGTTCTGTTTACATGTAACCCTGTGTAAACTGTTACACTTACAATTCAGAAGTGCTACTTAGCTTCACTGGACCCTTGAATGAAGAGCTCTGCTGTCTCCCTCCTGGGTCCTAGTGCTTTGCCCTTCCCACAGCCAATGCATAGTCTCCTTGCATGGCCTTCGGTGTCCACTGTTCTGTAAGAGCCTATCTGTTGTAATACATATGTGCAGTTTATGAAATTAGATTTTTATTTATGAAATTATAACCGCATTGCCTACTCTTTTAAAGTTTTACTTCTCCTCAAAAGTGATGGAAATAATCCTTATACCTTTTATAGCTTTAATTCACTTTTTTAAAACTCCATAATAGTTGAACAGAGTAGCATGACTGATTTTTTCAGCTGTTGATGATCAAGAACTTAGCTACAAGTTTTTGTCCCCTCAAGGCTTCCATAAGCGTATTGCTTTGTATATCTGTATGTGAGCTCTTTCTATGAAATATAATCCTAGAAATAGAATTGCTTGAATATTTCTAATTTTAACTTGAAAGAAGGATAAAAACTACTTTCTCTAAAGAGCTAAATAGTTCGCTTTCACCCTTGATACAGAAGAGAATCCCTTTATGCACATACCTGCCCCATTAACTCTTAAGACATTAGAAACTTTTGCCAGTATAAGGCAAATAAAACTTCACTTTCAAATTTATGTTTCATTTCCATGACTTCTAGTGCATTTGACTAGCTATTAAAATTTCTACTGGTCATTTTTATTCATATATTTTGCCTATTGTTTTCCTCTTAGATTATGTTTCTTTTTTTCATTTTACACCAACTTAATGATTTTTTGCCATATAGGCTGATTTAATGACTACTGGTTTGGGATTATATCCTCTTTTATCACCTGATATTATCTGATGATGATTATCTGATGTCTGAAAAATACTATCTGTCCTTCTTTACACTGAAAATTTATTTTAAAAATTTCTCCAAAAAGATTTATCCTCTAGATTGTCTTGTTAGGAATAATTTATAAGCTTGAAAGTGTTGATGGAGATGTGAAGAAATATGTGAACAATGTTGGCATGTTTAGAAGGCATTATCACTTTATGATCATTAATCGGTTGGTGTATTAATCCATCATTCTTATTTAAACAGGACACTAGAATCTTGTAAGTAGTTTGATCCCAGATTTCACTAGACTTAATGAATTACACTTTTATATTTCGTATAAAATGAAAAATTTATTCCTATAAAATACTGAAAAAGAATTAATTGGTAATGGATACTTATTTATGTTAAACACACATCTATTTGGCATTTAGAGACTTTATACAATAACTAGATTTTTAAAATTTTATTTTATACAGATGAATTGTAAATCCTAAGATTTTTTTTTTATTTTTTATTTTTTTTTTTTTTTGAGCCAAGGTCTCGCTTTGTAGTTCAGGCTGGCCCTGAGCTCACTATGTAGCCCAGGCAAGCCTCGAACTCAGCAATCCTCCTGTCTCTGCCTCCCGAGTGCTGGGATTACAGGCGTGAGCCACCACACCCAGCCCTGTGGTATGTGGTATTGATTGCTGGTGGGCATGAGTCTCCACGCCCAGCATTGTATATGGTTACCGGGGATTGAACTCAGGACCTTGCACTTGCGAGGCAGGCGTCAGAACCACTGAGCTAACCCTCCAGCCCCTAAGAAAATTATTGAGTAGTACTTCAGGGTTTAGTATTTCCTAAAACGTATCCTTTAAAATTATGGACTGAATATATTCTAATAATATGCTCTTAGGAAACAATTCCAAGTTCCAATCTTAAGATTCCAAAGCTTTTTCACATAATTTCAGTAACCAACATAGGCAGTGGTGTCGTGGTCATCCACATACCTCGAATGATAAATCGGCGAAACGCTTGTGCGGCGTGAGAACATGCAGAGTGCCCCGTGCTGCTGCTGCGCACTCCAGCTCAGCGGCCGCCCGACTCAGAGCTGCGCAGAGCGCAGGGCTTTTCCGTAGTCGTCCCGCCTTCTCGGTGTCCCCTTGGATGGTCAGCTGGCCACGAGGCCCTGCCCAGCGTCGGACTCTCACACGCTCTGCTGTGATTTAGCTAGTCTGTTATAACAACAGCTGCACAACAACAATCACCACATGCAAACTCTGCCTGGAACTCATTTGATCCTTATTTCATCTCGTTCGAACCGTAACGTTACTATGACAGGATGTTCTCACGCCGACATTACAGAATCAAGGTTACGGTGAGACTGTTTCAAGGAACCCTGATGTACAGGATACAGTGAGAGCTTTTACTCGAATCTGTTTCATCGTGGACACGATGGCCACACTCGGAAGGATGTATTTCCTTTCCTCCCTTTAGTCAGGGACACACACACGATCAATGGACCAAACAGAGCGAGCAGGGCCCGGGGCATAACCAGGGCAAACTCTCCCCCTCGGGCATTTCTCCGGGATATAAGAACAGCCCCGAGCCACACATGGGCCTAAGCTGGGGCGTCGTGACTCTGGGGTCCAGAGGGTGACTGAGCCAACAGAAGACCCCGGAGGGAGCAGACCCGAGAGGCAAGCGGAGACGTGCAGCGCAGGATAGGACGAGGGGAGACTGTGAAAAGCAACTGAAAACAAAGATAGAGGATATATTAAAGAATTTTATTTTTAATTAAAACTAAAAGCCCATGGGGAGCAAGTCCCCGCCGGCTTCTTGACGAGCTTCTTGATAGGAGCCAGCTCTTCCGGCATCTTTCAAACCCCAGGAACACTAGCATCCCCCAAAACAGACTGCTCTGGAGGAAACTGCTACGTTGCCCCTGTATTGCTTTGGGTGTTAGACAGTGACCCTCCTCCCTGACACAGAGTTCCCTTTGTGTTATTTGCCTGTGTTACTGATTTTTTTTTAAGGTTTAGGTTTTTATTAATGCAACTGATTTGGTTTGTTTTTTTTTTCCCTTTTTCATTTTATGTTTTTCTTCATATAGCATCCTACATATTTATTTATTTTATGTATTTAGTTTTGGTTTACAGTAATCTTTGCTTTTAAATTCTTTGACTTTTTAAGCTCGTATGTATTATTTAATTTTTATTGCCATGTTTATGGCCTTGAACTTTCCTCCAATTATTGTTTGCAAGCACTTCTGAGATTCTGTCACACATTTTCACTCATAATTATTTCCAGAAACTGTAGTATCTGTCTATACATCTCCTTTTCACCGAAGGATTGTTGGTGGCCTGCCCCTTTTGTGGTACTGGGGATCAAATCCTGGACTTTCGTATTCAGCTATGTCTTCACCTTCAGCCCACTTGACTATGGATTTTCTTTCTTTCTTTCTTTCTTTCTTTCTTTCTTTCTTTCTTTCTTTCTTTCTTTCTTTCTTTCTTTCTTTCTTTCTTTCTTTCTTTCTTTCTTTCTTTTTTCTTTCTTTCTTTCTTTCTTTCTTTCTTTCTTTTTTGAGAGAGTCTTGCTTTGTAGTCCAGGCTGGCCCTGAGCTCACTATGTAGCCCAGGCAAGCCTCGAACTCAGCAATCCTCCTGCCTCTGCCTCCCAAGTGCTGGGATTACAGGCGTGAGCCACCGCACCTGGCTGGATTTTCTTTTAAAAGACTAGAAGGAGGAGAGTTTTTGCTTTGTGGAGGAGTTATGTTTATATTTAAAGTCTTATTTGTTGTAATCACAAAGATGAAAATATTTTATTTCCTAGTCATTTTATTGTTCATATCTTATATAAAAACTGTACTTGCATTATTTGCTATTCTGGACACTATAGATTTGGATCTACTTTCTTTTCTTTTCCTTTGTTTCTTAGCTATTTCAAACTGGGTGTGGTGTGAAAGCCTGATATTGTTATTCTGTTCCTATTACGCCTTATTATTAAGAGCAACTCATCTTAATTGCCAATTTGAGTGGATTAGGAGACTCCCCAGGGTGCTAGGATTACTAAATAGGCTGATGCTTGCATGTGCAGCTGAATGCGCCCACAGGAAGTGGGGTTAGAGGATGCGTGAGTCACTGAGAGGCACCCCTGAAATGTGTGTTTCTGTCTGCTTCTCTCCTCTTTACCCTCCTTGTTGCCCACACTGGAGTGAACAAGTGGGTCCCACTTTGCCCTCTGCCATCATGTCCTTGACTTGGTGCAAGCCAGTTATGGGCTACTGTGTCTAAAACTATGGACTCAATGCAACCTCTCCTTCCTTAAGTTACAGGTTTCCATTTTGCTCCAGCAATGAAAGTGTGGACCAATTAGCCATTGACTCTCAGTTGTTTTGTTTTGTGTATGTCATTGTTTTGTTGCTTAAAGCATACATAGTCCTGCTATCTATTTTATCCTGGACCACAGCTCTTAATGTTGCAAAGTGACCTTGTTTGGATTGTTTGCAATTTTTAGTCACACTGTATGCTGTTAAGTGCCAGGATTGCACCTCTGGCTTTCTTGCCCTTTCCATTTACCTGATAAATCTCAGATCTTTCTTTTATGTCTAACCAATATGAATCAATGTGCTTAACTTATCTCATTAAATTGGTAGTGGCTTTATGCAGCAAATGAAAATTATTTTTGGTCTTGATTCTACCATATAATTATATTTTGGCTCTGCTTTTTGTATTATTTTTATGTATTTATTTCTGGGTTTTTGTATATATTTTTGCAGTTTTTAAAATTTGTCTTTACTTTTTTGGAAATTTTTTTTTTTTTTTTTTGCTTTTTGAGACAGGGTCTCACTTTGTAGTTCAGGCTGGCCCTGAGCTCACTATAGTGTTCAGGCAAGCCACCACAAACACAGCAATCCTCTTGTCTCTGCCTCCCGAGTGCTGGGATTACAGGCGTAAGCCACCACGTCAGGCATTGTGGTATGCAGTGTTGATTGTTGGTGGGCGTGTCTCCACACCCAGCATTCTATGTGGCTACCGGGGATCGAACTCAGGACCTTGCGCTTGTGAGGCAGGAGCCGGAACCACTGAGCTAACCCTCCGGCCCTGGAAATTTGTATTTTTACACTAGTAACTATCTTTGTGTTAATGCTATATTTAGCATTTTAATCCTCTATTTGTATATAGAACCATAACTGTGTTATATGTTCATTGGAAGAAGTATGTTTTTACTTTGAAGTATTTCCTAGTCAGGACTCTATGATCTTATTCTGCTTTTTTCCTTTTATGCTTTGTTCCATTTATGCTTTTTTCCATTTTTCTTTCATTTAATAATTTGGATTCCTTTTTGCTCTTTAAGAATGTGCTATGTCTATGTACTATGCTTCAATCCATGACCTTAACATTTGTTTTGGTCTTCAGTCTATAATTCAAAAAGTGAAGTATGCACCATTAAGGTTTCTGGAAATGTTTTTCCAGTAATCACTTGGCTGGATGAAACTAGAAATGAAGACTCACAGAGCAAATTTAGTCTGCTTCTTATATTTTGTAAACAAATTCCTCTTGATAAATTTGTGTGATGATTCCTTTATGCATTTCAGGTATTATCTATGCATGCCTTTGTATTATAGTTGCAGAGTTGTATAGTTTTGATACAAAGCATTGGAACTCTGAAGCCTAGAATATTTAATTATTTCATTGTACAAATCACTGTCCTAATAGTGTCTTAAGAAATGACATATAAGTTATGGCACTTTAAATATTATTTTTCTTGCTTCTTTGATACATCAAAACCAACTTACGCTTCGTATTGAATTTTAAAATTTTTCTTCATTGCCTTGAACATTGTGTTTGAGAAACTTAATGGTAGTGTCAGTACCTTGGTGTTAAAATCTCATTTAGATTTCTTTCATTTTTAAATCTCAATCATTTTACTAAGATATGTATTAAAGCCGATTTTTCTGGGTCAAAGACATTTTCGATGGAGGAAGGTCAGATCTTTTATTTCTTGGAGGTTTTCTTCAGAAGTTGTCTTACTTCTGTTACACTGATTTTAATTTATTCTTCAGGAATGGTATTGTACAAAACTCACTTCCTTTGCTTGTTTTCCAAGTAATCTATTTTATTTCTAACAAGGTTCACTTCTCTACTTTTCATAATCTTTTCTATCCATCTTTCAAACCCTCCCAACTTCCAGTTTGGCTGCTAAAATTTTGCTTAATCTATTTTCTCTTTGGTTCTTTATGTTAGTTTTTACTCTTAGTAAAATTTTACTTCTGCTTCTTTGTGGAATTTAATTACTTGTTACTGGCTTGGTTTCTTGAGATAAGATCTCTCTCTACTTGTCCCAGCTGGTCTTGAAACCATACGGCAGCCTGGGTTAGCCTAGAACTTCCAGTCCTCCTCATAGCCTCCCAAGTGCTGAATTTAATTCTTGGTTCATTTCATTCAGCTTTTGTATTTATTTATCTCCTTTCTTTGGACTCAAAGGTTGTCTTCTTATATTTAAATGCTTTTTTGAGAACATCTGTATCAGTTTGGTATGCTGCTTTACATTTTTCAATATTGTAGTTTTCTGAGAGGGAACTAATAGGAAAGCTTGTGTTTTCCAATCTTTGGCATTAAGTACAGCAGCCAACACAAACATATCCCCCCCTCCAATCTCAGACACCAGAAGTTATTCTCATAAGGCATGTGAAAATCAAGATGGTTTATATCAGCAAGGCTAAAAATGGGCTCTGTCTCATTCTCTTTGCTCCTGGGTCTACTCCTCAGGAAACACCTAGCTGTCCATTAATTGTACAGATACACTTTATCAAATAAGACCCGTGATTCTCAGTTTTAATAAACTGTCCTACTAATTCCACTGAAGATTGGGAATATTTCATTTTGTACACTTTTACAACAAAATACTATTTTGGACACCAATAGGTATTTTGTAAAACTCATTACAGATGAATAGTAAACTTTAGAAATAGAGCCTCGTAATTTGATTTGTCACATTTTCTAAATCTGAGATATAAAGCATAAACATTCACTTCCATTCAAGAGCATAGATTATTTTCACTTTAGTTACCACTTACATGAATGTAATTCAAGGAATCAAAAAAAATTCAGAACACTGCTATTGAGTTTAATACTTTTCTCCCCTGTATTACACAGCATAAGATATAAATCCATGGGTATAAATCCAATTAATAAAATTAATAAATGACTTGACATCAAATATACTTGGAATTTAAAAATATATGCCAGGTTGTGTACTATTTTATTTTATTTTTTTAAATTTATTTATTTATTTGAGATAGGGTCTTGCTTTGTAGTTGAGGCTAGTCCTCAGCTCACTTTGTAGCCCAGGCAAGCCTCGAACTCAGCAATCCTCCTGTCTCTACCTCCTGAGTGCTGGGATTAAAGGCATGAGCCACCATGCCCAGCACTGTGGTAGGTAGTATTGATTGCTGGTGGGCGTGAGTCTCCACGCCCAACATTGTATGTGGTTACCGGGATCGAACTCAGGACCTTGCACTTGTGAGGCAGGCGCCGGAACCACTGAGCTAAATCTCCGGCCCCTGTGTACTATTTTATACTAACTCAAAGAACTGGATTCTGTCATCAAATTCTCAAGAATTACAGTGTCATTGATAGAGTGATACCAGGAGACTAGCAGTAGGGCCTGATCCTGGAGGTTGAGAGCCACTTCCATGTTTTTCCTTCCTGTACCAACACATGCTCTGTGGCTCAGCATACTTAGGACATCCATGTGAGGAACCCATGCCTATTTCCTCCCATGGCAGGAAGTGTTTTTCTTTTTATGAGAAATAATAGGTGACATTTCTTAAAAACCACAACTTAGAAATAACCTGAATCCTTCCTTAATTTCCTTTCAGAAGGATAGCAATTGTGAATTCACTGTTAGAAATATGCTTTATATTTATCTCCTCTTCATGGTCCCCCTGATTATTTTATGCATCTATAGGTCTGGTTATCATGGTACAAAGTGACTAGGCCCTGTCATCCCAGCACTAGGGAGGCAGAGACAGGAGGATTGCTGAGTTCGAGTCTTGCCTGGGCTACATAGTGAGCTCAGGTCCAGGCTGAACTACAAAGCGAGACCCTGTCTCAAAACCAAAACAAAACAAAACAAAAAGCTAATTTGACAGGCTGGGATTTAGCTCAGTGGTACTGTGCCAACCTTGGATGCACAAGGGCCTGAGCTTGATCCCTGGCACTGGAAAAAAAAAATTTAATTTGACAAAAATGACTTGCTCTTCTGAATTTTTTTCTGTGTCCTAAGTGTATTGTTTTGCTAAGGAAGTAACAGCCTAAAAGTCAACTTCTTCAAGTCAGTTTATTCAATTCTCAGGTAGCTTTTAAAAATATGTGCTTCGGAATACAGTGATTGGCATTTCCAACATAATGCTTGAAATTCTTGGAAGATATCTCTGGCTGGATGGCACTTCTTCCACGCAATGATTTTAGTCATTTATTCCAACATTACTTTCTTCAGAACATCTGATATCCTCTGCTGTTTAAAATTACAAAACCCTAGAATCCCTATTTCTCCTTTTCCTATTTTATTTTTAGCCAAAATACTCCTGTCTTCATTTAACTTACATGGACTTTACTAATTTATTTAGAATTTTCTTTTATTCACCCCTAACTAGACTGTAAATTAAGTAAAGATATACTTTTAAAAAAATATTACAAAGTAGTACCTGGGCCAAACTTAAAATGTAATGAACTGAATACATTTCTCTAAATGTGTTTGCTTTTGAATTAGTTTGAAAGTATGTAAAAGACAAACATTCCATGATATATGAATTTTTAATGTTTAGCAGCACTTTTGAGGACTTCGTTTTGAGCTTCTACTTTATAATAGCAAAAGCATACTCTATTCTAGAACACCCATTCTCTATTATAAAGGACACCAAACTTTGAAAATTTAAACACTTGGACTATGTTGATCTACATCAGATGAGACAATAGTGAATTTTTTGACAGATCAGAAATTAAATTCTTTGTCAATAAATTATGCTGTAATCCTTTTTATCTTGAAATAACTACATATTAAAATGAAATTATATCATTTAAGTGATATGACTTTTAGTCATATTTTTCATATTTTTATTGTTCCTTATGATCATAGATTGTACATGACTGAAATTAATATTAAATAGCACTTATTTGTGATGCCTAACATATCTGAAAATAGTTTGCTTCATTAATTTTACCTCACAATGGTTAATAGTTTCTTAATGAATCTGGTTTTCCTAAATCAAACGAAGTGAAATGATGTTTATTATGGATTCAGCCCGCAGCTTTCTAAAAGTGAGGTAGATCTGCCAGAACTTTTAAAAATACATCACTGTTTCACCGCATCAAACATCTCAGAAAGGAGAAAAAAACATTGTGATGTAGCTTACCGTATTTCCCCTCCAGGCACAACCGCACTAGGATAGACATGATTGCTCTTATTGACAAGTACAGTTAAAAAAGCAATATGGTAGTCAAAGAAACATTTCTAGTCTTTTCAGAATTTCATTCTCAGACTTTATAACTCTTCTAGATCCACTTACCTTTCTCTTTCTTTTCCACCAACAATAACTCCATGAATAAAATCCTGTTTTTATATATGTGAGTGTATATATTTTAGTAATTTTCAGGTTCTTATTAACTATTTACATAGTTTTTCTATATCTTTTTACCCAGTGTATTTACTACTTGGATTAAATTCATGAATATAAGCTTATAGTTAGGTCTTTGGTGGAGTTCTTCAAATTGATTTAAGAGACTGAATTGTATTTATTATGAAGAAGGAAAACTATTATAAATATGGCTTATGGTACAGTGGAATAGAGTAGATGACTCAAAATGACTAGTTTTGTGAATTATTTGCCTGAACTCTGTGTGTGTGTGTGTGTGTGTGTGTGTGTGTGTGTGTGTGCACATGCTTGCATGTGCGTGTACCAGGTTGTCATGTAAAATGCCAACTGTACTGTGAGTTGAAGATTTAAAAATTGAAGAAACACAGGTTTAGTACTGATTATCAACATTTGAAATATGTTTAATTCTTTCTCTTTTAAGTTTTCTAGTGGTACTGAGAAATAGCCTCTGGCTATTTACAGCTTAGCCCCAGTGTTCCTGTAAAGTCCAAAAAATCTTCGAGGAGACTTTTTCTTTCCTGCTGTAGCCACAGGAACATGCCTGGATTTCCTGCTCTGAGTTTTACCACTTGACCCCGAGTTGTCCTCCACACTTGCTCCCTAGCACCTCCCAGAACTGCCTGTTCTCTCCTGGGCCTCAGGGCCACCATAACTGCTGGAAGTGACAATTAGAAAAAAACAAACAAAAGTATCAAACAAACTTACAGTAAAATGTGCTCAGTAATTTATGTTTCCTGCTCCTGACTTACCCTGAAATAGGAGAAACAGCTTGAATTTTACATTATGAGTCAATATAGTCTTATCTTCCGCAAACGGAAGGCCTGATGATGTGACAGACCAGAGAGAGAAACATTTTCCTGCCTGGAGAGACAGTTAGGGCTTCTAAGGCCTTTCATAACCAGTGACATCCGACTTACTCCATTTCTCACTGTGCCAGTGCTGGAGATTTCCTTCTCTCTGGGTCTGAAGCAAGATAGGCCCTTATCTTATTAATTGTTATCTCCACATTGAACTCAATCTGTCCCATGTTCAAACGCCAAGGACTAACCACATTTTTCTCCATAACAAATAATGGAAAACCAAATAATCAATTCTAAGGCACAAAAGTTACTTATAAATTCACTTTTCTAGTACTTGAACACTCACAGTGATTTCTTTCTTTAACTCTGTTGTGGTTCGCACAGGTTTCCTCTTAGCTTCACTGTTAGGGTCACTTCTTCTGAGCCCTGGTTATGGTATTTTGTGCAAATAAAGCCCCAAAAAGTACAGGGATTAATGTTTTATCACACGGGTGCAAGCGCTTCATGTTGTCTGGGGGAGAGAGTGCAGACTGAAGCTTTACCTTTCATATCCATAATGGGACATGCTGCCTGACTCACTCTTGGCCACTCCAGGTTTTTTGCATCAGATTTCTTTGGCCATTAAGCAAAGTTATGAACATGGAGCAGATTTGTTTCTTTAACTCAGCTGTTCGAGTCACAGAAGCTTTCAGCTCAGAGCCATTTGGCCACCAGGGTATCACTGTACTTACAGAGTGGGCTTGCACAAGAAATAGAAATTCTCCTAATTGTGCAACCTCAGATGCCAAAACATTGACAGTAAAATTTTTTTTTTTGAAGAATAGAGATTTTCACAAAAAAAACCATAGTGACTATTTATTTTTATCTCAATCTCACTCTTTGTAAATCTCTGTGATGCCTGCAGTTCAGATTCTGTGGTCCTTGAAGTAGTATTTCAGCGAACACCTGTGAATTAAATTGATTACAGAACGTAGGAGACACATCCGATGGCATGATTAGATGAGTGGGCAAAGGGCAGCTTATTCTAATGCCCCAAATGCTCTGTGATTATGATTAACTAATGCTCAAAATGATCTGTCTTTTAAAAACTTTACTAATACTTATTTTGCAAATGATAAAATATACCATTTAATACTACCATTTGATGATTTTTTTAAAATGAACTTACCCTTAAGTATATTACCATAATCAGGATATCATACTTTTCTATCACACCTAAAAGTTCTTTTATGCTTTTTATAATCACCTTCCTGGATTTGATTCAAGACCATCACTGATCCACTGCCTGTGGCTTTAGAGTAGCTTTGCCAGCCACTTCCACATCACTGGAGTCATGCAGTAGGGCTCTTTTGTATTGGTTTACTATATGTTCGGGAACTTCACCTGTGTTGTAGAATGTAGCAGTAGTTTGTTACTGTTTTTGCTGACTTCATGTAAACATAATCCTCAATTTATTTTTTTCACTTGTTCTGAAGGATTTCTATCATTTCCAATTTGAAGATTTCATGAACATGTACTTTGTTTTTTGTGTGGACGTCTATTTTTATGTCATTTGGGTAAATTTTTAGGCACTAAGTTTCTTGTCTACAGTATATGCTTTAAGTGTCCACAAAAATTCCTAAACTCTTTCTCAACATTATCCAAAAAGCTTGTACTACTCACACTCTTCCCATGAGATCTTGAGTTTTCCAGTTGCTCCATGCAGCAGTTATTTGTGGTGTGCTATGTCAATGCCAGTCATTTAGTTGAAATGTATGTCTCTCATTGTGGGCTTAATTTGAATTTCTCTAATTGGTACTAATTTAGTACCATTTAAAATTTAGTAAAACTAAAATTTAGTAAAAATTTAGTCATGTTCTTATCACTCATGGCATATCTTCTTTAGTTAAGTGCTCATATTGATATACTGCTTTTACATTGTGTTATTTTAAAAAGAGTACAAATTCTATATACAAATTATGTATCATATTCCATATGTTTTCTCCAACTTTCTGACTTTTTTGTTTACCAGACATATTTGGAATATCAGAAACTTTCAATTTTGATGCAGTTCAATCTAGCACTTTGTGGTTCTAAAAATTTTTTTTAGAAATTAGAATATTGATTTACTAGTTGAAAACAGTTGAGCCCAAGAAACATTGGTGGCATGAGAGGCAAGTTGTTTATCTTGAGGGGGTCGATGGGTCACATGGAATCATTTGTCAGTATCCATTGAGCTGGATACATTAGGCTCCAGTGCTTTAACTGCATGTAAGAAAACCAATGTTTTCGTGGTGAATCGTAATCTCTGTACTATCTAGGCACACGCTAATCATCTGGACCTCACTTTGAACACCTCTTTGTTGCATCCCAGCACGTACTCCATGCTCGGTACTGAGCGTCCAAACTCAGGACCTAGTACTTTAAGGCTCACTCTTCTACTTTGTTTGCTCTGTTGAGGAAATATGAGGGTTGCTCACTGATCTTCAGACCTTTTCACAAATTCACTGGCAGAGAGGATTCTCATGACACCACCATTAAAAATACCCATCTCGATTCTTTCCCCTTCTTTTTCACTTTTCTTCTTTCTTTTCCTCCAAACAGGCTATAGAAGTTTGGTCACCTTCCAAACTTCCATATTTTCTTGTCTCTCACCAGACTCTGTGAAAGCAAGCACTTTTGTCTGTTTTCTGTTTAAGGCTCCCTCCCCTCACTGGTATAACCAGAACACTGTGGGCCATGTAATTAGGATGTAACTTTTACTTTTGAAGGAAGGGTTTCTGTTTCAAGCTTTCCTCATAAGCCTGTGTAAACGTCCATGCTTTACAATGAGGCATCAAAAGTCTTTCTGGGCACACCCATCTGCAGAGCGGTGATTTTGAAGGGTGGGCCTTGCTGGTGGAGGGCATGCGCAGTCTGCCACAGCCTGAAGCCTTGAGGACCTAGCATCTGCTGGACTTTGGTGTGCTAGAGCTTGCTCCTCACAGAGTCCCTAACACAATTTTCTTCAGAGAAAAAACTTCTTTTTCATTCACTGAGGGTTAAATGCTCACAGCTGTGTTATACACTGAGAAGCTGACAAGTTTCAAGGGGGAGGTAACCCTTCCATTTCCTTTGATCAATCCTCCTAGATGCTGCTCTCCTTCTCCTTGTGAAATACTTGAAATGGCTTTTCTGAGGCTCCTTAGGATGCTACAGGGCAAGTAGATTTATTTCTTGATGGCAGCTCTGTTGCTGTGTATCCTTGGATACTGTATTTTCCCACAGTTACTTAGTCAGAAATTCTTCATGCTCTCTGTACTCTGAGTCGTTTCAGAGGACAAACTTTCTTTTGGTTTATTATCCCTTTTCCCCCTTTATCATTTCACTGGAGCCTCAGATGAACTGATGATGACCACGGGTGCTCAATCCATCCTCTGAAAGGAGAGGTCTTGTTGTATTTTTTCTTAACCAGTCAGAAACCAGTGCCAGGTTAACGCATCACAACTCTGACGTCCAGACAACAGCTGATGCCATTTCCTTTTCTTCTCTTACCATTACTTTGATGATGAATTGTATCATATGCTCAAACAAAACTTCGTATTGAGGGACAGTTTAATGTTTTGCAAGAACTAACCAAATATAAAACAATATATTAGAGTACTAAACTTGTGTTCTCAAACCAGCAGCATTCTTATCTTTGATATCTTACCTGAGATTTGAAAATAAACTATCCTATCAGAACTTAGAATAAATGTGTAATTCTTGATGATTAAAGAATTTCTGGTGATATCAGAAAATGTGGTCTGAAACTCTAGTAACAATGTAGATTGTATATTTCTTTGAATGCATCTAGTTTTTATGAATTAAGCTAAATCTTTTTTGTTTAGAAACAAAACACTTTTGCTTTAATAAAATACACAAAACAAAGGAAAGCAACTCATAAATTCTGAGAGACAACATTCTTAGGAAAAGAGATCTTTCGAGTGATCTGTGAACTAACATACACCTTGTTAGATAATAGTTTAGAAAACTTTGACAAAATATTTTTCCTAGTAGGGGAGATTTCTGTTCTGTCACATGGCAGTATTTGTGTATGCTTACAAATAGAGTTGGAAACTTAAATAAAAACTGTGGGAAAATTTGTGGGCTACGTATTTCATTAGCTCATTTAGCTAAAGTGCTGTTCATTCTATTATTTTGTCATCGACATAGGAAGTCTTGAGTTCATCTTGTGGCTTTCTCCCCTTTTTTGATTAGGAGCACATAACACAAGAATGTAAAGACTCAATAATCTGATTTATAAAAATCATAGGACACTAATTCAAGGTTATATGTTAAAATTTTAAATTATATGATGCATGCATAATACTTATTCATCACAAGACAGGTGTTCTATAAATTATTCTAATTGTTCCTCTTGTTTCCCTGGGTGATGAGGTCCCTGACAGATTCCTAGGTTCTTCTGCGAGAGGAACAAAGAATTGGAGCACACAGGAGAGAGAGAAACAGCAATAAAGTTTAATTAGACAATAGTGTGGTCAGAGTGAGTGGGCTCCTGGTGGCAAAAGAAAAATACCAAGAGCTCTGGGAGCACTGGGTTTAGGGTTTAAAATATTGGGCTGGGCCTACAGTGCCTCCCATTGGTTCTTCCAGAATATGATTGACAGGGTGCTGTCACACCCATGGTGTCTACTATGCGTGTCCTTTCCTATGCCTCACTTGGTTGTAACTGGACTGATGAGATGCAGAGCCTCTGCATCAGCCTTCAGTGAGCTCCCAGTAAAGAAAGGTCACTCTAGGTCACTCAGGAAGGTCTGGCTGGCCTGTGTCCATATCTGGGGACTGGGTATTTTCTAGGGAAAGTCACGGTTCTTTGTGTTTTGTTTTGTTTTCTGTCTGCCTGTAGGTAGCAAGCCTTGGACAAAAGCCAGAGGACTGCTCTGGGTGTTGCAGATTCAGATGAGCATTAGGGAGAAGGCTTTGGGCCCAGGTATACCATCTATATTGTTATTTCAGTTATTGCATGTCACTACATGGACATAGTTACACACTTGTTGTGTTAGATGTCTTACTCTCAAGCAGAAGTTATTTATCTCTCATTTTTTCTTCCAGGCCTGCAGCTAAAGAAAGATTTATATTTAATCTTTTCAAAAGGAACAGATCAGTATCCAGGAGGTTATGACTCTGAAGCTGTATCTGTTTTCCTATGCATTGTAATATCTTTGCCCATACTTTTCAATGTCTCTGGGATGCAGAACCTGCTCACAGTGTAGTGTGCATTAATGGATAGGAACAATGCATTCAGGAGAGAAGACAAGCGAGCAGAAGACCCATAGAAGAAAGAGATGGAGGGTCCCAAGTATCATGTAATATTTCCTGGTTGACAGAGGGCTCACTCTGCCTCCATGAGAAATGAGGCATGCTTGTGAAAGAGGCTTTATAATAGCAAGCTAGTAAGGAGTTACCAGCTGAACTTAGGTTTTGAGCTGTTCTCCTTCACACACCTGCAGCAGCAAGCAAGCAAGTCTGTCTTCAGAGCACCAGAGAGTAACCAGGGAAGAACCCCTTTCTGGCCCATAGCCAAACGCTCGAAGCATAGTCATTGTTTTGATAGAATAAAGCAGGAGAGTGGTTAAAAGAAAGCCACGGTATCCTGTTCACCAACATGAGAACGGCACACACAAAAGTGAACTCCCTGAGGACTTAGTTCCCAGACAGTGACCTCCAGAAAGAACAAAAAAATCAAGGAACAAGCATGCAGAGTATTCCTAACATGGGATATTTATTTAGTTCTGTGGCCATCTTTTTTTTTTTTTTTCCTGGTACCGATGATTGAACTCCAGCCCTGTGTGTCCAAGGTTGGCGCAGTACCACTTGAGCTAAATCCCCAGCCCAGTGACCACTGTATTATAATTAAAACAAAACAACAACAAAAAAAAACATTACAGAAACCCTCAAGCTAATGATGCTTAAAAATAGAAAAGGTTCCTTCTTTAAGAAATAGAGATCACTTTTTTTTTTTTTTTGAGACAGGGTCTCACTTTGTAGTTCAGGCTGGCCCTGAGGTCACTATGTAGCCCAGGCAAGCCTCAAACTCAGCAATCCTCCTGCCTCTGCCTCCCAAGTGCTGGGATTACAGGTGTGAGCCACCATGCCTGGTGAAATAGAGATAATTTTAAGCAATATCATATTTACAGAAAAATTGAGCAGAAAGTGCAGAGACTTTGCATGGATTTCCTCACCACCCACCATCTAATTTTTCTTATTATTAAGTTTTATAATGGTGGGGTATATTGGCTCAAATTATTGACACATTATAAACTAAGTCCCTAGTTCATACATTAGAATTCACACACGAGTGTTGTCCATTCTATGCATTTTAACAAACCCAGGCCATAGATCCACAGTGCAGTATGGTATAGAACAGTGTCACTACCCTAAATATCTCTCACGCTCTGTCTGCTCTTCTCTCCTGACCTGCGCCCCAAGGCCTTGTACTCCTGGCCAACTGTGATCCTTTCCTTTGTTAACACCATAATTTTGCCTTTGCCACAAAGTCATATACTTGTGATTACATGATATATAGCCTTTGCTTATTTGTTTGTTTGTTTGGGGTTTTTTCTTGGTGGCACTGGGGATCAAACTCCAGTCTTTCTGCTTGTAAGGTAGGCGCAGTGCCACTGAGCTAAATCCCTGGCCTGGGATGTAGCTTTATAATTTTTGATTTCCTGAACTTTGCATTGCATTTTTGTGGTTTTCCTAATCTCCATGTGGTTCAGGGGCCCGTTTCATTTCTGAATGTTATGAATGCACTATAGTCTCTCCTTTCATTAGGGATGGACATGCTAATTGCTTCTAAGTTTTGGTAATTATGACTAAAGCATCTATAACTGTCATGTACACATTTTCTTGTAGAAATTAGTTGTCCAATTTATATAAGTAAAATATCAAGGACTAGCATTGCTAGATTATATGATAAGGATAAAATTATTTTTGTTGGCCGGAGATTTACCTCAGTGGTTCTGGCACCTGCCTAGCAAGCACAACATCCCTGGTTTGATCCCCAGTAGCCACATACAGCAATACCGGGCATGGTGGCTCACACCCACTGGCAATCAGTGCCACACACCACAGTGCCAGGCATGGTGGCTCAAGCCTGTAGTTCCAGCACTCTACAGGCAAAGGCAGGAGGATTGCTGAGTTTGAGGCCTGCCTGGGTACATAGTGAGCTCAGGGCCAGCCTGAAGTACAAAGTGAGACCCCATCTCAAGAAAAAAAAAATATTTTTGTTACAATCAAACTTTAACATCCTAACCAGTAGTGACCAATTTTCCCTAGCAGCATTTGCTATGGTCACTGTTTGGGATATTGACCACTGCAAGAGGTGTAAAGGAATATCTTGTTTTAGTTTTAATATGCAGTCCCCTAATGACATATGATATTGATGCTTTCACATGTATATTTTCATGAGTTCATTCCCTTTTATGACTTCATATCTTTTCCAATATTTTAATTGGGTGGTTTATTTTTAATCGATTTTATTGGTACATTTTATATACACATTATGATCACAATTGACATGAGAGTTTGTACCAGTACCTGACAAAACTTAATTTTCATTTTTCCCATTCTCTTGCCCCCTAAGCCTCCCATCCCCTATATAGAGGAGCTTTGTTGGGTGGTATATTGTTTTACTGGTGAGCACTAAAACTCTTTGTTTTGAATAACAAATGTTTATAAACTTGGATGCATATTTTGTAAATATTTCTCACAGCCGGGACTTAACTTTTCATTATTGTAATGATAATTTTTCAGAGGAGGAAATTTGAGTTTTAATATCAAAACTATGAATATTTTTCATGGCTTAGATTTGTTTTTTTGATTTCTAAAACATCTAAATAACTCAATTTGAACAAGATTATGCCTTGTTTCATCTAATAATTACATTAACTATTATAATGTATGCATTATGTATATTATATTATGTACAATTTAATCTTTTTTATAAATTGAATTCTTTATTGGTACAATTTATATACATCTCAAAATCATGTATAACATTGGGGAATTTGTACCAGTATATGACACAAGTTAATTCTCATTTTTACCCATATCCCTACCCACCCACCCCTCCTCCCCCCCTTTATACATGCTCTTTTATTTTCTTTATCATATTTATTCCTTCCCCTCATCACATTCACACACCAAGTTTCCTATAGAAATTTTGCACTCTATAAAAGCTGTCATACTTTCTAAAGCTCATTTGCATCTACAGGTGTTCATGTCAAAGAGAAGATCTGGTAATTGTCTATCTGTGATCTATTGATTTCACTTATTAGTATATCCTCCAGGTGTCTCCATTTGCACCTAAAAGGATCGATCTTGTCATTCTTCATGGCAGAGTAATACTCCATTTTATTAAAAAACCACATCTTCTTTATCCACTCTCCATTGGATTCTGAAAACTGAGATGGAAAAGGAAATCAGAAAGTGGAAAGATATCCCTTGTTCCTGGGTCAGGAGAACCAACATCGTCAAAATGGCTATACCCCCACAACTACTATATAGATTCAATGCAATTCCAATTGAAATTCCAATGGTATACTTCACAGAGCTAGAGAAAATAATACAAAAATTCATCTGGAAATGCAAGAAACCTAGAATAGCAAAGGCAATTCTAAGCAACCATGACATGGCAGGGGGTATTACAATCCCCAATTTAAAACTCTACTATAAAGCCACTGTGATAAAAACTGCATAGTACTGGCAAGGTAAAAGACCACAGGACCAGTGGAATGGATTAGAAGACTCAGAAACAACTCCAGATACACTAAGCCATCTTATCTTTGACAAAGGAGCCAAACATCCCCAATGGAAGAAAGACAGCCTCTTTAACAAATGTTGCTGGAAAAACTGGGCTTTAGCCTGCCAAATGCTAAAGCTAGACCTATCTCTTTCACCATGCACAAAACTAAACTCACAGTTGATACGAGACTTAAACATTAAAACAGAAACAATATGTCTGCTGGAAAACAGGCTAGGCAAAACTCTTGGAGACATTGGCTTAGGCAGAGACTTTATGAATAAAACCTCTCTAGCACAAGAACTAGCAGAAAGAATCAACAAATGGGATCTCATTCTACTGAAAAGCTTCTGCACAGCAAAAGAAGTCACTGGTACTGCTAGAAGACAACCAACAACATGGGAAAAAATCTTTACTAGCTGTGTATCAGACAAAGGGCTATTATCTACAGTATATAAAGAACTCAGACAGATCAGCCTCCCCACGTTTAAAGACCCAATTCAAAAATGGGCATCTGAAATGAACAGACACTTCTCAGAGGCAGAAGTTAAAGCAGCCAAAAAACATATGAAGAAATGTTAAATGTCACTGGTCATTCGAGAGATGCAAATGAAAACAACACTGAGATTTCATCTCACTCCACAAAGAATGGCCGCGATCACAAAATCAACCAATGATAAATGCTGGCGTGGCTGTGGGGAGAAAGGAACCCTTCTCCACTGTTGGTGGGATTGCAGACTTGTGCAACCATTGTGGAGATCTGTGTGGAGATTTCTCAGAAAAC
>PVIC010016932.1:0-33325 GCA_004025085.1 Thryonomys swinderianus
CACAGCAGAGAAAAGATACACACTAGTGTTTAGTCATCTGTGACCTATTTATTTCACTTATGAGTATGTTCTCAAGGTATGTTCATTTGCGTCAAAATGACTCACATTTATCATTTCTATTCATGTTGTTTCATTTGCTTACTTTAAAACCTTTTCAATGAAAAATAAGGCAGAGACAGAAAACTACACACAAAAAAAATGTGTAGTGGAATGAATTCTTATTACAAGACAAAAACTTAAACCGCCAGGAAGATCAAAAAGTAAGTGTTGCTTGCCAGGCGTGGTGGCTCACACCTGTAATCCCAGCACTCGGGAGGCAGAGACAGAAGGATTGCTGAGTTCAAGGCTTGCCTGGGATACACAGTGAGCTCCAGGCCAGCCTGAACTACAAAGCAAGACCCTGTCTCAAAAAAAAAAAAAAAGTAAGTGTTACCAGCCACACAAGGTACCCTCCACATCTTATTTCAATCAGAAAATCCTCCTTCTCTCTAAAGGCATAATCAGAATGTTAACTTTCCTGGTAATCCTTTTGATTTTTATAGGTTTATCACCCAAGGGTTCATTCTGACACACTAATTTTATCTTACTCATTTTTTAAAATGCATACCTTTTAACCATTTTAATCTACAGGCCTTCCCTCTCAGATTCTCACCACTTTCTTTTCCTTACAGCTTGTCTATTAAAGGCTCAAGGTCACAAAACAGAGAATTATCCTCAATCTAGGTCTTTCTCACTGGACCCTCATGTTTCACTGTCATTTCTTGAAAATTGGAAGCTAATCAAACTCTGTGGGACAGGATTGCTTTTATGTAATTTTCATATGTCCAGGTCTAGGAAAACAAATGGGAGGTCAATATGCCATTTTCACAAATGTGAAAAAAATATAACAACTAATAAAAGGAGCTATGTAGCCTTATGAGTACACACCTTTTTCATTTGTTCTCAACAAATATCTTTCAAGGTAGATGGGAAGTTATTTATGGTCCTGTTTTACAAATGAGGAAAGGGAGGCTCAAGATAGTAAAAGTCTACCCAATATCCTTTCCTCAGACAATGAGAGAGTCGGGAGCAGCAGCTGGGCTTTCTGCAATAAGATAAACATACAAGATGTTTCTAGAATTAGTAATCTGGTCAGTCTGGGGAAATTGATGAAAGGTTTTTTTAAAAAAGTGAATATTATGAACAAACAGTTGTTCTGATTACAGTGTCATTTGGGGACAGAAAAGGGTAGAGATGAAGGTAGACTTGGCAGGGCCTTTAACTGTAGATAGAAGAAACATATCTGTGAAGGCGTGGAGGTAAGTAAGGGATTCTCAGAGTCCTGAAGCAATGCTGAACAGAGGCTGAGAGCTGATGCTGAGCTAGAGTAGCTGGCTTGGAACGCAGCTTCTGTCTCCCACCAGTTTGTGTGGACTTGGGCAACTTATTTAGAGAGCACCATGGTTTCACCAGCTGTAAAACAGGAAGGAGAAGAAATAATAACTTAACCCACCCCTCTGCCACATCAGAATTCCTTTGAGTGAGTGCCTTATAAATAACTCTTGATTTTTCCCAGTTCTGGAGGCTGTGGCAGTCTAAGAACAAGGTAGCTTCGGTGTTAGGTGCGGAGATCGATTCTACCCTATAGGTGGAGCCTTCCTATCATCTGCTTGAGAGGTGAAAAGGATAATGAACCCTCTCGGGACACATGGGCACATATGTCAATCGTGAGTGACCCACCTTCCTAAATGCCCCACTTCATAATACTGTCATGTTGGTGATAGATGTGAACATCTATTTAGCACATTTTGGAGGAATATAATCAGCCAGAGTGAACCAACAATCTCTGAGGATTATGATGATGTTTACCTGATATAAAACAGAATAGATGGAATACACATTCAGATGAAAATATGAATTTACAGAAAGAGAGTGATCAAGAAAAGGAGGGTAGAAAAGAAAGTGAACATGCGGAACAGAGAAGCTGGTGGTGATTACAATATCATTTTTGGACTTCATCCTAGAAGTAGTGGTCAACCTTGAAGGTGTTGGATGGAAGAATGACAGGGGCAAGAAGACCAGAAAAATAAAAGTCCAAGATAGCAACAATGGCAAAGTAAACACAAGATACTTGATTGCCCAGCAACACTAATATTTTAACCTTCTACACAATTCTGAGCAGGAGAACTACCATCAGTTAAATAAATGACCAGGTTAAAACTGAGAGTATCCATAGAAGAATCATTGCCTTCTCCACAGCTAATGAAACATCAGCTATGAAATTAACATTTTTAAAAAGATGATTTAGAGACTGGGTAAGCCTAATAATTAAAATGCAATATATTTGTCCTTGAAAAACAGTTATTTGTACATGTATCCTAAGCATAGTCTAGATCATAACCTCCTCACAAGGCCAGGAGTAAGTCTTACTTGGTTTTCATCCTGTGTCCTGATCTTTGCTGAGTAGGTACTCAAGAAATTCTTGTTACAGTGGGTTGAACAATTCTGTGATATTTGATCTCAGTTTCTGTGATATTTGCTCTTTATTCATGCTGCTGCAAAGCTGGGAGAACAATCCAAATAACACCCAGCTGGGAAAATCAGATACTTTGCAGTGACATGATCAGGGTAAAGGCCTTGGTTATTAACTCATGAATGATTGCTGCAAATTACATGAATTTCCAACAGGAGCTTCTGCTTGAGGGAGGTCCTAAGGCTGTAATATGTTGTCAGGCTCTGTCATACTGCATTACTGTCTGGCCAGGATCCCTGGGTGAGTCAGTCTTCCAGTTGGTTGGGCCCTTGTGTCTAGCATAACTGCAAAATGCACACTTTCTTGATGAATCTGATACCTTTGGTCAGTTTCCAAAAGTGTTAGTGTTAGTAGCTACATTTGATCATATCTACACAAAGGCCATTAGAGAAGAGACATACCATTGATAACCTGTCCCCTGTTCACCTAGTGAACCACCAGAGGTCATTAACATGACCACATTCATTTTTCCCATGGTCATATTCTACCTCTACCATCACTACATGCTATACATCCTTGGCCATGGACATCACCTTTCTCCATTTTAAGTTTATCATGTCCAAAATAGTGCTTATAGCAAGTCCTACTGCATAGGACTATGGGAGATAAATGGGTACACACAATCATTTTGCACAGTGCCAAACATACAGATAAGAATTCAATCAATGTACACTGCAATTCCCTTCCTAGACTCTTTGAAGCAATGAATTTCAGTCCCAGTTTTACACTGTCACAAATTCTGAAAACAAACTGTTAATTCACTTTAATTTTAAAAGTGCTGTACAGCACTTTTAAGAGGAGTAGGAGGGTGTTGTAAAGTCTTTAAAAGAGCTAGTGTTTGCAATCCTAAAAAAGGTTAGGAATCATAGCCTAGGAGTGGATTATTTCAGTCTGGCCCTGGTGTCCCAGCTAGATACTCCAGAAATTGTTCTGCTTCTCCTGGATCACAGAATACTTCGAGAAGACACACAGATAGAGGACTCTTTTGAGATACACAGCAAGAGCATTATAGGAGATGGAATTCCAGAAAAGGTCATGAAAGCTCTGGCCAGACCTTGCTCAAAAACCCCAAGTGAAGGGACAGTTCTTTGAAATAATCACCAACCCCTGGGCCCTGGTTCTGATGGTGACCTCAACTATCTGTGTGATTTTAGGCAAATCACTCAACTTCTCTGTATCCATTAATATTCACTTTGTGTAAATGATGAAGTAAACATGAAAACTTTAGAATGATGACTGTACTATCAACTAACAATGTGTTTATAATGTTATTGTAGTAGTGAAATGTTAGAATTTGCGATCTGCTTCAATTCAAATGTTCCCACTCATTTTCTGGACAATTTTTTGCGGATGGTTTAACTCTTATTTCCTCATTCTATAAAATGAAGATAAAAATCTCTGCCCTATTTCATATCCCATTCAGCCATCTATATAATAAATTCATACTATAGTGTACACTGTCAACAAACGTGAAGTTCTTTCTCTTTATTTTACTGGTAGTTTCTCAGCAAGGATGTTTAGTGATGAGAGTGATTGTTCACTCTTCAAAACTTCTCTTCTGGGGAGCCCACAGAAACTCTCCACAAAGATCTGGGTTCAGCTGCACGAAAAGAAATTTGCCAGAATTTGGCTTTTCTTCTACAAACTCCTTACTTGGTTGTTCTTTCCAACACAGACGTATTTCACACAAAAAACTCAAGGGAATTGAGTGATACCTCCGGCCTGGTTTGAGACACAAAGCCATCTGGAGAACATAACTTCGAACTGCTTCTGAGTTGCATCACACCTAACCACAAAACCTATCCAAGCTTAGATTCTCTTCACTTTCCTTTCCCCATGGTCTTAAATTCATGGGCCTGTAATGACCTTTTAAAGTTTACAAAGGCAATCTATTCTCTCTTTTGTCCCCTCTGGGCTGTTTCCCTAATGAGGAAACAGAAGTATGGAGAAAACAGTTTAGGAATAAAGCTGACTCATCCAAAGTAAATCATTCCTGCATTGTTCTGGAATGTATGGCACATGTTTTCCTGGGAGCAAATGTATTCTCTTAATTGGATTTTATTTAGGCAACTATTAAAATTAATTTCCATTCTCTGAGCACACTCCATTCAACAGCAATGGCAGGCAGCCTGGCATTAAATTTTTGCTATCAGTAAGCCACAGAAGAAATTGTGGCTAATCAATAACAACCTATCCTTGATACAAACTTAAAGTTTTAAAGATCTACTTGAGATGAGATGGGGCATGTTCAGGGTAGTATGGCTGTAGACTGAAGCTCTTTGTCAGAAATAATACTCAGTGTCCACTGAACAACCAACATCTTACTAAAATTTGCCTTCTTGCCTACACATTTGGTCTTAATTCTCATCCTGGTGTCACTCCCATAATTTTCATCCCCACTGGGCTAAAGTTACTAAACACAAGATGCAATTGTTACACTGCTCTCTGCCACCTTTGTTCAGGCCAAGCCTCAAATGCCTCAAGGTGGCTTACTGTTACTAAGACACACTTTCCAGCTAAAGAAGAATTATTTCCTGTAGTCCTTAGGTTTGGCTCTATTTGGTGGGTTGACTCTGCCTGTGATCAAGAAAGCAGCTAAATCACAGCATGGTAAGTGTTCTTAATCAACATAAGGCAACCAGATGCTTAGAAAAAAAAGAAACCAATTGTGAAATATAGTCAATAGATATTCACATCCAACTGTGGTCTTTTTTTAAGAGGAAATATAAACAAATCAGCAATGCGATTAGCACTCCATCCATGAAAGGAATTTCTCAAAATTTCCATTTGTGATCCACTGTGAAACTGACACATAAACCCTGGCACTGCAGGAACATGCTTGAGATATGAAGAAGATGCTCCTGGGTCCCCTTTACCCAGTGTTTCAATTGTATTCTCAGACACTGAATTGATTAACCTTGTCAGCCCTGGTAGTTTACAATGAGCCAGACCTTTAGTTGGTCAGTTGTTAGAAATTCATTGATCAGAGCATCAGGGATATTTTCCGACAAGAGCAAAGAAACTATTCACTATAACTAGAGCAGCATTAAGCTAAAGTTCTTCTAAATACATAACACATGTAAGTACATAGAGTACAACATGATAATCAACTTAACAGAATAATTATCACCCAGGAATTTGACCCAATGTGACAGAAGGGACTTTATTTGGGGAGGAATATTGGCAACAAAACTTTTAGCACAACAATATGGACAATGGTTAAGACAAAGGCTGTGGGGTTAGACCTGGATTGAAGTGGCAGCTGTATTAAATTTATCAACTTGTGCCATTGAACAAGTAATTTTGATCATTAAGCCTCAGTTTCTTCTTAGGCGTCCAGTCCAGTTTGGCACACAATAAAACCCTGATAAAAGTAAGTAACAGCAACATTCCTAATACCCAAACATTAGGAAACTGTTTTAGTCTCAACTTAAATTGAGAGGGGCATTAATTGTTCCCAAAGTTTGAAGCAAGATACCTAATAACCCAAGTAGGATTTGCAAAGCAGACATTCTAAAATTGTATTAAGACCTTAGTTTTTTCACCCACTGTGGATATAAAAATTAGATAAGACTGGAGCATTGAAGATTGGAGAGAAATTTGGGTTTTGCTTTTGTTATAGGAAATGTCTACCCTTCCTTCAGCTTCAGTAGTAACAAAAGAGATTGTGGAGTATCACTTTGTGAGCTTATCATAGGTCTGCTGGATGTTAAGCAACACAATGAAAACTAGACCATATCCGAGAAACATAAGGGACAGGAATAAGGGCAGGCAAAAGTGATCTTTGAAAGAACATAGACTGGGGCAAAGTAAATGTGCTCCAACAGAGAGTCCCACTTGTGGACTATGTAAAAGAGATGGCAGCATGGTGGGGAGGCCTTCTGAACCTCCCTGAGAAAGACAAGTGGGCAGAATTCTCAGATGCCACTCCTGTGTACACTTGTGTCCTCCCTCCCCTTGAATAATCACCAATGGGGCAACACCTTTGGTAGAATAATAACCCCATCACTAGGCTACGAATCAAGTGATTTTGAGTTGATCAAAGAGATTTCCTGAGTAGGATTCACCTAATACACTGAGCTTTTACAAGAAGACAGAGTATGTAGAGATGGTGTCCTGCTGTCTTAGAAGCTTCCTGAGTTCTGGAGCTGCAAGAAAACACATTTTGCCAACCACAAGTTCCTGGGAAAAGACCCCAAACCAAAGATGAGGAACCACCCATAGCCAACACCTGGATGTCAGCCGAGTGAAACACTAAGTAGACAATTCAGTGATGTTTGACCTATACAAACTGAGAGAGCACATATACATCATTTCAAGCTGGTAAGTAATTAGTTTCACTGTAATACAGAATAAACATGAGGACAGTCTAGAGCAGTGGGGATAAACCTCTCCTAGCTTTCAATGGTAACAAACAGCCACTGCAGCACACATGCCATAGGTTGGCCACCACTGCCCTAGAAGAACAAGAAAACCTTTGCAGAAGCAGGTGAAAAAGGCAACCAGCCAGAGTACTCATTGATGACAGTGACAGGCTCAGCAGGTGATAAACTCCTCAGCAATGGGGTGTGGAAGAAGAGCACAAAATATCAAAGACTGCATATTAGAATCAGCTTCAATCTCCACCAGAATGGCAGTGTTCTAGCAACAGCTCACCACAGTACTACCCATACAAGACTTTTCCATCCTTCTTTTCAGATTCGGTCCCAAATGGAACCCACTACTGTGCGCATGAGGGTCAGAAACCACGGCCACAAGGCTGGGAGGAGAAGAGTAGAAATGAAACATTGTGCAATGCAGAAAAGGTCTTTCAGCCCTTTCCTCCACCAGCTTTATACTTACATGACTTTAACTTTGAATAACATTCCTTGTTTTGATTGGGACACTAAGCTACACCCCACCCAAAAGAGAATAAGAAAAAGAAAAGAGACAAGTGTACATTTTTCCTTCAGGTTAAAGCGACTAGAGAACATTTTATTAACTGAAATAAGAAGGCATATTTCAGACTTAGCCAACATTTTATTCAAGAATAAAGGCAAAACTGATTTGGTTTATTAAAAGCATTATTAAGAAAATGACCAGACTAGTCTGTTCCTTGAACATAAGTTATGAGGATGTTAATGGTGATCAATGCACTCAGAAATCTTTCTTCCCTGTTTCTATGTAAAAATCATTAGGTTCAGAAAATAAAATGAGAAAATCATGCCCATGTTAGATGGAGAGAGCACTGAAATTGCCGTAGTGTAATAATCAATTAGCATGATCAAACCATGAACAAAAATACTTCCGTTAGATAATTTTGAGTTCTGATTCAATAAATATCTCAGACTTTAGTTTCTTCTTAAAGAGAAGAGGACCCAGGCTGGGGTCTTCAATATAGCTTTCAGACTAAAATCTATATTGATGACAGTAGCTCTCTTAGGAACCCTGCTCTCTCCCTGATGCAGAAAGGACTTTTGGTCACCAAGAACCAAACATTCTCCCAAGATAACTAATTTATTCAATGCAGACACATTTGAGAACTGCCCTAGGCAAGATACAGAATTTGCCTAAAAGTCATTGTCTTCAGTGCTGACAAGACTGCTGTCCAGTGGAATGTTTTTAATATAAATTCTCTTATGTGGTACAGGTGTGAGTAATGAGGGGTAAAGAAAAAATGTGATGGTAATAAAAAAGGGAAACAAAGCTTAGGTATTTAGGGGTGGGGGTTTGTGGGGTGGGTAGGGGAATGGGAAAAAATGAGAATTAAATTGTGTCATATACTGGTACAAATTCTCAATATTGAGTGTGATCATGATGCGTATATACAATGTACCAATAAAGATAAAAATTAATTTTAAAAATTCACCTCTTGAAATAAAGGCAGGGACTCATGGTAAAAACATACAGGCACCAAAGACACTCCCCTTTCATGGTGTCCATACTTCTTTAAAGTGGGAGCAACTGATAAAACTGAATTTTTACTTATACTTTTCTTAAGGAAATAGCAGGAAAAATGTTGGGTCACAATGAGCCTCAAAGAGTAAAGAGGATGAAGATGAGACAAGTAGGGTAAAACAAAGGCTGTTAGTGGGGCCAAAAAGGATGCAAAAAGAAATATGGCCCTACAGTCAACAACTTCAGAGTCCCTGTGATTTCTGTGGTTTCCTCCTGGTTAGAGCAATGCCTAGAGAATGAAACCTGAAGGAAAAAGCCACATCGCCACAGTTTATCCTCAGCATGAAAGAAGTGGCCGCTTAGGAAGTCTCCTACTTTGAGCCATTTTATTTCCTGTTCTGAAGGTGTCACAACTACATATTTGCTCCATATTCTGCAAATCATTTCAAATTTTACTCAAGGTCTCTGCTTAGGACCATGATGACTCTCACCTAAATTCCATGCCCGGAAAGACTTTCAATGACACTCTTTCCTCTACTTATCCAAATCATAGGCTACATTTAAGACCTACCTCAAAACCCACCACTCCATAAAGTCCACAAGTGCTTCTCTTGCATCCAGTTTTCTACTATATTACCTTTAGGAAGGAAGGAAAAGAGAACTGACATTCTGAGATTATGTACATGTTACAAAGGATTGGATTGGAAGGTTTCCATTCTGTTCAAGTTATTGCTTCCTGTGTAAGAAACCATCCCAAAACACAGTAACTTGAAATAGCCATTTTATTTACCTCCTGAATTCTAAGTGTCAGGGTCTTGGAAAGGGTAGAGTAGAGACAATTCTGTTCAACCTATGTGGGGCCTTTACTGAAGGGACTGTCATGGCTGGTAGTGACTCAAATAACATAAAAGGTAGAATATCTTAGATTGGAAGATCTACTTTGTAAATGTCTTTTCCATTCATGTGTCTGTTGCCAACTTGGAATAACTAAATAGCAAGTCTACCAGAACTCAACTAGCATGGTGGTACCAGGGTGGTCATATTTCTAAAATAACAACTCTCTTTGGCAATTTATGATGGATTCTTGGAGACATTATAGCATTGATCTGTTACTCTCTCTTGATCCAAGAAAATACTCTTCAGATTCCAGGGAAGAGCAAAGAGACCCCTCCATCTCTCAATGAAAAGATGACACTGATTTTAGCTTTGTGTATGAAGCTCACGATAGGTATAATCACATATTTAATCCTCACCATAATATTTATAGAATATTAATATTTATTCATAGTTGAGGAAAACCAAGGTTCATAGAAGTTAAGCAAGCAAATTATTAAGTCTCAACAGAAAAGGAGTTGAAGGTTGTCTTGTTTCAAACAATCTTTTCAGTTAGACTTTCTGCCCACCTAGTGTCATCATCACATTGACACTTTTGTAACCCTAAACTCAATTGCATAGATTATATTGTTTGTTTGCTGGACTCGTATACATACATACATACACAACTAAAGTAATAGTAGAACTTGGAATTAATATGAGACAAATGAGTGCTATCCCTTCTGCTAAAAGCTTGTTTTCTCCTATTTTCTCCCTTTATGTTATCTACATAAACAAAATACACTGACACAAAAGCTACTCCTTCTTCAGGAAAAAAGAGGCAGAGTATAGTAGAAAGTTGAGCACAGAAACTTGAAACTTCTCCTACCCTGAAGGAAAAAATGAAAAATCATTGTTCAATTATGCAACAAATTTATAGAGTACCTATGATGTGTCTAACATTTTTCTAAATAATGGAGGTATGTCCAGCTCATGTCCTAATAAATTTATTTTCTAGAAACTTAGATGGACTAATGAGTAGGTAAAAATATAATATATTGTCAGGTAACGATAAATTCTATGAAGAAAAATAATATAAAGCAAGGATATAGAAAGCAGCACAGTAATGCTTAGACAGGATGTCAGGGAAGATCGTTGAAAAATGACAAAGGAAATGAGCTCAGAAAGTCAGTTTAGGTTCTGATACGTAGACCACAGTGAGGAGTTTGAACTTTATCGTGAGTATGAGGAGGATATAAGAATTTTAAAGCAACACAAGAAGGGTGACATGATTTGATTTACATTTTCTAAAGTTAGTTTGTGATACTCTGAACATAATTTACTATAATGGAGAATGGCAGTCAAAGACAGTCACAGATTTTTTTGATACTCTTCAATGAGAAGTAAGGTCTATTTTTATTCCCCTTCAATCTGGGCAGGCTCTGTGATTGTTTTGACCAAAAGAATATGGTAAAAATGATGCTTTGCCAAGTTTTTCTGGCCTATGTCTTAGACATTGACAGTTTCCATCTCCAGTATCTGGGCATATTCAACCACGTAACCTGGCCACTATGCTGTGAAGCAGCCTGGGGGCCTTAAGAAAAGGTTCCTGTGCAGAGGAGCTGAGGCTCCCACACGATGCTTCTGTCTAAGCTCATAGCCAAAGCCAGCAGTGACATGCCAGTCATGGGAGAGGACTGTGAATCCTCCACCCTTAGCTAAGCTGTCCTAAGTAAGGATGCAAGGAGTAGAGAAAAGAAATCATCCTCAACTCTCCCAAGTCCCTGCCCCATATAACTGCAAGAATGCACTATTGTATACTATTTTACAAACCTAATGAATAAGCAGAACAAAGGAGATGAAGAGATGAAGCAAGAGGAGCAACAAGGAGGCTGTTGTAGTCATCAAGGTGACAGGCAATGGGATTGGGTGCTGTAAGGGGAAGGGGAAAAATTGTTAAGATTTACGATGCATTTTTATATAGAAAGAAATGATGACTATGGTTCCCTGAAATCATGTGGAGAAAATTGATTAATGGCAAAATACTACATTATTAAAAATTATGCTGAATGTTAGGCATTAAGAGTTATATGTGTCATGTACAAGTTAAACCTCATAGCAATTTATAAGATATGTAGTCTTCATACTCCTCAGTAACATATGAGGCAACTGAGGAACAGAGAAATTAACTATCTTTTTTTTTTGTGACAGGGTCCCACTTTGTAGTTGAGGCTGGCCCTCAGCTCACTACATAGCCCAGGCAAGCCTCAAACTCAGCAATCCTCCTGTCTCTACAGTGCTGGGATTACAGGCGTTAGCCACCATGCCCGGCAGAAATTAACTATTTGAAAGTTTTAATTTGAGGAAGGTTTTTCCTAGAAACTTGAATAGAGGCTGTCTAGTTCCAGAATTTCATGTCTTTTGCAAAACAACATGTGCTATGATCTTTACTATTCCAATAATTAGTTATATAACCTTTGGCAAGTTTTTGACCTTCCTGGCACTAACTTTTATAATCTGTAAACTGAAGAGATCAAAGAAGATAGTCTTCAAGATCTCTGCAAACTGGAAGATTCTCTGACTCTATTTGCTAGATCCTTAGAACTTGGTTTGTTTAATTCTAGCATTTGAACTGGATAAAGGCAAGTGTGATCATGAGAAATATAACACAAAACATTTATTACAGACATGCAAGACACTTCAGGTTTATATATAAGAAAGCTAAAATAGGGGTGGAGATTTAGCTCAATGGTTCCAGAGCCTGCCTCACAAACACAAGGTCCCTGGTTTGATCCCCCTGGTAACCACATACAACAATAGTGGCATGGTGACTCACACCCACCAGCAATCACTACCACAAACCACAATGCTGAGTGTGGTGGCTCATGCCTCTAATCTCAGCACTCAAGAGGCAGAGGCAGGAGGATTGCTGAGTTCAAGGCTTGCCTGGGCTACATAGTGAGCTCAGGGCCAGCCTGAACTACAAAGTGAGTCCCTGTCTCAAAAAAAAAGAAAGTTAAAGTACTTAATAAGCAACTCTGAAAGATAAGATCTCATATCCAGAGTCACCTGCAGCTTGTCACCTTCTCCTCTCTTCATGTTCTGTGTCTAGATGTGACAACAAAAGTTCCCAGAAGTTCAACCTCTAGATTCACAAAATCCTGACTACAAAACTTCAGATACCTTCTGGACCCCCATTACAGGGCAAGCTTGTCAGAGATGATACAAAGCTTTTGTGGTTTGTATAAGTTTATGATGCTTCTCATATCACATTATCAAAAATCAAACTAGTGGTATACTGGGGTTAGTTTTGAATTCCGAGTGTCTCCCCATTTATTGTAAATTATTGTAAACTCCCATGGTTCCAGGAAGACAGCTATGATTCCAACTATGAATGCATTCTTATCTTCTCAGAGGAAAGAGATTATACATGCTGGAAGAGACCAGACAGTTCTTTTCACCAGTATGATATCATTACTTTTTTGACCAAAAACAAACAATGAGCTAACTTTTTAAGTGCTTGTTATACATGATTTTTGTATTTTGCATAAGTTCTTTCCTTTGACATTCATAATGATAGCATCATCCCATTTTTCACTGATATTTAGAGGTAGGAAAGTACAGAATTGAAGTTCAGATAGTAAAACTCTACAGCATGGGTCCTTAACCACTGTATTATACTGCCCCTTTCCTGATCTCTCCTATACATATTACAGAATAACATAACATAGGAATAAAGTTCTCTCAAGACCAATGGCTACAACATAGACCCCTCATAGCTTGAAAGGCAATTTTTTTGGGAGATGGTCCTGTTCCATGTGCAGCATGAACCTTTTACATGGAAAGATCCAAAGAGCTCTTATACAACTGGTCCATTCATAAACCAAGAGGAAAGCTTGCTTATATCATTGCAAATATTTCAGGTCTGTGATGGAACCAGTTAGTACAATCATTGCACTTAAAATAAATCCCACACTAGGGAGCTCAATTTTTTTTCTGCTTCCAGCTTACATGGCTTTAGTTGGCTAAGATCTGAACTGCACCATTCATCTTGTCTTGGTCCGCTGTTGTCTTGTTATGTAAACTGCATCAGATCTCCATAGGAACATGGCCATCTTTTTGTCTTCCTTTCTTTTTCCAAATAGCTAGATGTTCAAGTAATTAAACCAGGATTTACTGCAGAGCCACTTTTTTTTTTTTAACCTGCTCTCTCTATGCAATGGATTTTCTGGATTAGGCAAGATGTGATAACAAAATGGTTCTCTCAGTATTTTATCCTTTGTTCAATGGACAGCAGCATTCCCCTTCTAGACAAGCCTGGCAGGATTGGAGCCATAATTCAGGAGGAGGAACAGGGAAGTGTTTAAAATCACTTAGCTCTGCATGGCTAAACGATGCCCATGGCTTTGTGACTTCCAACCTCTGTCCTCCTGGAATAGTAATGTACCCTCAGCCTGAGAAGGGCTTCTCTCTTGCTCTCCTTTAGTGCACTTGTTTTTCTTCCCCATGGATCATGGGATAAATTGCCACAGCATATGCAGGGACCCACATTTGCTCTTCTCAAACACAATTGCAAATGCATTTAATATTGCTTGTGTCTTTTCATGTAGTGGTTTGTTCAAAGTGGTTCACACACAGGCTTGAGATTTATGGGAGATTGACACAGTAGGCTTTTGTCTGAACCATCTGTGTCAAGCCAACTTTCATTAGAATGTCTTACACTGAAAGGGACACTCATGTAGCCAATAATAAAGTGAAATCTGATTTTCTATTGGTCATTTTTTTTTTGAGACAGAGTCTCGCTTTGTAGTTCAGGCTGGCCCTGAGCTCACTAAGTAGCCCAGGCAAGCCTGCAACTCAGCAATCCTCCTGTCTATGCCTCCCGAGTGCTGGGATTACAGGCGTGAGCCACCATGCCCGGCTCTATTGGTCATTTTTCATACACATAAAACACTTCTCAGAAAACTTCCTGTAGTATAGGTGATGGTTACAAAGCAAAATTTATGCTTTCTTGGGTCCCCAGACTTCGCTACAGCTTCAGATCACTAAGATTTCACACCAAATTCTAAGTATATTATTTCAGTTTTAATCAATAGCTTTACCTTTGTCTATCAAGTATCAGCCCAGCTTACTTTAAAAGGTGGCACTTTCTTTCCCTCATCTTCAATTTTTGTTCGTGTGTGCATCAGAAACATATTTAAAAAGAATGCTTGAACCAATACAGGATTCAGACATTCTTATTTTTACCATAATACTATCAAATCTTTACATCATTCCCAATATTACCTTCTCCCTTTTAGAGATAGAAACCAGGAGGGACATTCTCCTACTGCTCTTGAGAAGGAGAGGCAAAGTGAAGATCACATTGCCCAGTTACACTCCAGGGGCACCAAACAATTGAGAAGGGAATGAATTATAGTTAATGCTATAAAAAATGCTACTTAGTTTGTATGTGTGTCCTCACAAGCAACATGCAAATTGGGGTTTAATAGCACAGTTTCTATGGAGGAAAAACCAGAAGCCTGTAAGCCCCAAATAAACTGATACAGTTTCAACAACATCAGGGGGAACTTTACTGCCATGAATCCTCTTGTTGCATCATCTAGCCCCACCATCCAATTACAAAATCTTCAATATCATACAGTTTGCTACACAGAGAAATATTGTTCACAGACATGGGGAAATTTGGCCACTCGCTTCTCTTCCCACAGTTGAACATTTCTGAATATAAAATACCTTTCACTCTCATCTCTCTCTTGCCAATATTATCATTCTGCCAAGTTAACTAATAAATCTAAGAACTCTTAAAATTTATATCTTCTGGAGTGTTTTACATTAATAATTGTACCCTGATGATAGGTCAAGACAACCACCACTCTGAACCACCACCAACCTCTCCAGAGCATTAAGCTTCTCAAATGAATGAGCATTTTCCCATCAGACACAGTTTCTAGGACTTCCGCCTATTCACAGACCTCTGGATGTGCTCCAGATTGTCAAAACTCTTGTTTAAGTAGTACCACAAGGGAACACTATTTCAGATGTGCTTTGGCCACCACTGACTGAAATAAGTCCTTCTTCTTTGCTAACATGAGTGCTACACTTTTAACAGCTGGTGCTGTTAATATGAGTGTTACACTTTTAACAGCTGGTGCTACATATTTAGTACCAGTGACCCCCACCCCCCACCATACGCAAATACATCAAGGACTTGACTTTTAAAAAAAGGTAAGGAAGTGACCAGAATCCTAACTTTTGCCTTTACCAGCCCTAAACTCTTCCCTTATTCTAACAGCCAGCTTCCCAGTTCACAGGTTTACTGCCATTATCTTTTCTGAGGTTCACAATATAACTGGTAAGGGTGGAAGTCCAGCTGAAGTATTGGTGCAAGACTGTTGAAGGTACAGCAAGGGACATCTAGAAGCAAAGCAAGTGAGATATTAGTAGGAGCATTCAAACAGCTTTTAGATGGCCATCATCCAGACACTTAGAGGACTTAAAAATTTGCCCAGGTTTATATAGATATTTGGTAGTAGAGATGGATGTTTGTCTAGGTAGTGCTCTTGTTTACTACTTTATATTCTAATTGGCTAGGTAAGTCTTTATGAAATTATAATCTTTAGAACATTACATCAGAACCTTAAAGACAAGAATTCTTAAATTTCACACAAGGTTTATTGAATTAGATTCTGTGGTGGGGCCCTGAAACAATCATTTTCACAAACTCCCCAAGTGATCCTTAAGTACATTATTTTCTGCAATAATACTATCAAACCTTCATCCAGTTTCTAATAAATTTCTTCTCCCTTTTAGAGATAGAAACCAGAAAGAACAGTATTTTAAGTTACACTAGTGAAACTACTCTCCACCTTGGAATATAAGAGGATAAAAACCAGAAAGTGCCTTAGGAAAGTAAAAAGACCACCCCCCAATATAAAAATGGAGATGTCTTCTCACCTAGTCTTTAAAATTTGCTAGGATATAAAAAAAGAAAAAGAAAAAACCTCACAAAATGTCAAACAGTGGTTAGGTAATAGTACTCACTATGGAAAAATTGTTGATAAATATGAGTTAGTCCAGTGGAACTAAAGATAAGATCAAAAGATTCAAGTAACTGAATAGTCACTGTTCTACTAGTAAATAATATTATTGCATAAGCTACAGACACCTCAACCTTGGATTCCTCTATGATTTCATGAACTGAAATTATTAGAGTTCAAGAAGCAAGATAGTGTTCCATAAGTAAATAGCAATCATAAAGGACTTTGTGTTCATTAAGAGTTTAGACTTCACCTCCTTAAGATAAAAATTTGTAACAAACTGGTTAAGAGTTAACTTTTTTCCCTTGGATAAGAGAACAGAAATGGATTGTTTCCCAGCCTCCCTTTCAATAGGTGTAGTCATGTGACTAATATTAGCCAATGAGCTATCAACAGAAGTTTTGCACCCCCTACTTCCAAGCTTAGGCCATAAAAACTTCTCATATCCTCATTCAGTTTCTTTTTTACCCATGCACATATTGAGAAGTTAAACACTACAGTGATCTAAGTGAATAAAGTCAAAAGAGGGAAGAAAACCAGATACCTAACTCTTTTTGTTGAAAGCTTCTGTTACACTTATACAGAACACAAACAAAATAAATTTGTATCTTGTAAGAAAATTAAAATTCAGACATGTTAGTATTCTGCTTTATAATACCTGGAATGATAGTGATATTATACTACTGGGACAAAATGGATACAAAAGGTAAATGAAAATATGGATTGTATACAAGGAATCTTCCATGTCACATTTTAATAGCCCAATGATTGAGCACAGGAAATTAATGAATAGATAGCTTCAAATGTTTTCTATGGGTCATTTGATTCCATAACGTGTTTATGGATAGGCAAACATCAATCAAATACTCAAATTGAAGGATTGTTTTCACTACCAACTTATTTTACTTGCCATAGTAATCCAGAATTTTCCACTCAAGATATATTTCTTTATGTATAAATATGATTTTGCTGTATATGAAAAATACTTAGATATTCAGAAAGGAAGTCCACAAAGATATTCTCTAAATAGCTGGTATTACAGTCTGCTAGTTTGCCCCCAAATCCTCTCTTCCTCTCTTCTAAATCATCATTGTGTTTTCAGGACACATGCTCAGATCTGTATCTCCAGTCTTTCTTGGAGGTAGGTATAAGTAGGTGGTGAGTTCTTCCTCATGGAATCTGAATGGATACATGGAAGGTAGCCACCACCAGCCGGATACACATTTGTTAATGTAATTGACAGGGCAATATTTTTCAGACTTGCTGGCAGCCAAGTGCACTCAGTAAATGTTAAATTTCCTTTTACCCAATTTAATCTCAGTTGTAATTCCAAAACAGTATGTTTACCATGACACTGTTTGATGAGTGTGAGAAAATGGAAGTTGAGGGCACGGAACTGAATTTTCTGGCTTATTATTCCATAGTTCAACATTTCCATTTGGTGCTTACTTTCCAGACCCACACAATTCCTTGAAAGAAAAGAGAAACTGCTTAACATATGTTTTAAGCTACCATCACTTACCCTTCTCTGTGTTAAATTTAAAAATAATATTCATCTTCAAAGTTTATAAAATTAATCAGCATAATTTTTCTAATGAGAAAAATATAGATGAGATTAGAGAAGATAAAAATTCCATCTATATAACTGTCATCTTAGTCTTCTTAATATATATATTTTTAAATTTTTATCTTTATTGGTACATTGTATATGCACATCATGATCAACACAATATTGGGAATTTGTACCAGTATATGACACAATTTTATTCTCATTTATTCCCTTTCCCCTATACTTTTTGATCTAAGTTTTTTTTTTTACAAAAATAAGTTCATCATTATTACATGGAGCTAGGTAAATTGCTTTTTCTTAATCCTCTTCTATAAAGAGAGTAAAGAAAGTCATATATGTATACATACATATAGATTATCTCATTTCACTAACTTGGTTCTTTACAAAATTCTGGTTGCAAACCACATTGCACAAAAACCAGATTTAATTTAATGGTTGAGGTTTAATGCTGATGTTATAAAGAAATGTGATTCAGTTCAGTTTGTGACCAGAATTATGCGAATGAGTTCATGAATGGAGTCACCATGCATGTGTGTGTATACACTTACATATATTTACATATGTATGTATGTATATATCCATACACATACCAATGGGGGCAAATATAATACATACAGAGCTTTATTTAGAAATAATTAATACAACATAAAACTTGCCATTTTAAAGTGTACAACAGAGTAGTTTACATGTATTCGGAGTCTGCAGTCACCTAACCCAGAGCTTTCTTTATCCCTAAAGATACTCAGTATTCACTAGTAGTTACTTCCCATTCACTCAGCTGCCAGTCCCTAGAGACAACTAGTATACTTTCTGTAGCTAAAGATTCCATGTATTTCATAGGAATGGAATAATATAAAAGGTGACCTTTTGCTTCTACCTTCTCTTGGTTAACATAATGGTTTCAAAGATCATTCTGTTATAACACGTATCAGTACTTTATTCCTTTTGAGGGTACATAATAGTTTATTGTATGTTGTTTTTATCTATTTATCAGTTAGGTTGGTAACTGGTTTTTTACTTATCAAATTTTTATTCAGATGGCAGCGATCTAATTTAAAACCATGTTAATGCCTACAGAATATTCCATTGAACAAGAAGAAACATTTTGTTGAATGAAATATACCACATTACATAATCCAATCTGCTAGCTGCAAACTGTCTTGCAATAAAGACCCCTGTAGACAAACCTTAGCAATTATATCTCATTTTAAATTAGAACTGGTCATTCAGAATGGAAGCAACACTTTCCTAAATTACATTCTGGGGATTACAGGGGAGTAAGTATAAATATAAAGTAGGACAGGATAATAAGGTGAGAAGGAGAGGCCAGTTTCTTAAACTGTCTACCACCAAGAAAAGCATATTTGGGAATATGCCACTGAAAATGTCTGTTATCACTCAAATAAAATGATTTGTCTGGCCAAGGGCAGATGTAGGTCACAGACTGCCAAGACCTGGTTTTCATCTCTTTCAGACCTGAAGTGGCCTGAGGCACTACCCTCCTAGCCCTAAAAGGCTGAATATAAATCATGCTTGTTGGCAATTTTTGCTGACGTGCTGCCTGACACATGGCTAAAAGCTTTCTCAGAGCTGAGAATAAATTCCAAGGCAGCAATGACAGCTATAACAATAATGCTGCATGTTAAAGCATTTAAAAGCCCTCAACAGGAGTAGTCATTCAACACAACATCCTTTTAGATAGATCCTGAACACGGCAAGACAATGGGGAGGGGGTGCGTGCTATGCTAAAGAAGACAAGGAGAATAAAAACTATGCTGCAAAGCACTGCAAGGCTGAAGTTCATAAGCAGTGTTTAGATGAAGTGGCCCCTGTTGCACTTTCACATCTTCCAGCCCAGAGAGATTAAGTTCTTCTTAGGCATTTCAGTGGGGAGCAGATGTCTACTTGCAACAAGAAAATGAAAAAAAAGGGGATAAAGCATCACTTGAAAGTGCATAATAAACACAAATTATGCTGCCTCCAATAGACTGTATGGCTTTCATTTGCAATCTGGCTTATTCCATGTGATTTGTATCTAGAGGGCCTAGATTTGCTTTGGGATGGGGTGATAGGGATAGGGAGACACTGGGTCTGAAGGGTCAGCTTCCCTGGGGAGCCCGCTCGTGACCACTTGCTTTAAGAGCATTTTTGTAGGCCCAAGGTTTTTGCTTAAAAAGCAAAGTCACAAAAGGGAGATGGTTTGCCAGACTCCTCGAAGGAATAAAATCTACCCCCTTTCAGCAGTTCGTCTAAGCAAAAATTGGCCAGAGGAAAATTTTTTTTAACCAATAAAACCGAATGTGTGTGCATATGTGTGTACGTGTGTGTTTTCAGAAGGATTTGTTTTTGCGAAGGGAACATGCCTGGAGATTTACAAGAAGACTTGGCAACACAGAGCAAACTGATGGACCTTCTTGAATCAGAGGGAAAAAAAATTCCTCAGTGGTTGCTGGCTCACAGATTCTCTGTGAAATGTCCTGGGATAGGGACCATCTGGACAAAGATATTACCACCCCACCAAACAAATTGAGAGTTAGAAAACAGGAAAAACATTCCCTCCACACAAAACCAAGCCAAGAAGCCAAATGATTGAAAGGCAGCAATCCTATACAGTGCCAGGAGCAAGAGGAGTTCAGAGTGATGAGGGGTGCCCCCTCCCAAAGCCCCAGAGATGGAAAGAAATGGGGGTCCTGCTGACTGCTGAACCATAGAAGACTGACTAAAGGAGGAGAAGAGAGGAAAGTGAGAGACTTCCATTTTTATAACCATTCTCCATGCTTTCTCCAAGTGTTTAGAATCTGTCCAAAATGAAGGCTATTGCTTGGTTGGCTTTGAGCAATAGACAGACATTTAATTCCTGCGATTTTTATTATTCAAGATCTTGTGCCACCAAAAGAGGTGGAAGTTACATCTGCTAAATTAGATAGATCTGCTAGTTATCAAATATGTAAATAAATATGCAGGAGAGTCACACAGACAAGAATTTTCACTGACATGAGACTATCCACAAATGTAACTCTAATTTTTATATTTTTATTTTATTATTCGTTAAGGTAGCCCTTAAAATCTCTTACTGGACAAGATTTTCTAAATTTATACATTAATTTGAAACAAATTTCATCATAGTCACTAGTGGTCTGCAGGAATATGTAAACATGTTGTTTTCATTGCTTTTGTTTTCCAAATCTAGTAAAATCAGACTTTCTATTGTTTTCACAAAAAAAGATACCAATGATTTTATACGGAGTAGAGCCTTGAAAACAATTTCACAATAGAGCTGTGAAGCCATGCCTTCCTCTTCATCTCAGCACAAAAAACCCCAACCCCTTTGACCATTTCAATGTCTATCTCCACTGAATCATCTCTGAATTGTGTAATTAGAGTGTGTTCTAGCAATGTTCTCCATTTCAGAAGCCCAGTGAGTCCAGTTTTCTTGCTTCTAGAACAACTATCCACAGCCTGTGCCCACACTTTGCTGGTCCAAGGAGATTAGGTAAGTGGTCCAAAGTACTCTCCCTAGATACAGGTGAAGTAAAAGGAAAAATGACTGCCGCCTGTCAAACAAAATACTACGCAAAGTTACAATGGGAATCACTAATCCCAACCACAGGATAGTCTCCAGCTATTATCAGAGCTTTAAAAACTAAAATCAATCCATGTGGCCAGACCAGAAACATTGTGGTCCTGGTTGCTTAGCACCACTTTCTAGTCAGGAGGCTTAGCGTCATCATTCAGCTTTCATTGCTCTGTGATTTTTTTCTAAAATGCTTTGTGTATGTGTGCATGTGTGTGTGTGTGTATGTGTGCACACATGCATGAAATAAGAGATTAAAGGGAATATATTTAAGATTAAAGGAGGAAAAAGAAAAATATGTGAGGAGAGATATTTGATAATCTGTCATTTCTTTCTCTCTTTTTTCTTTTCCCTCCCTCTCTCCACCCTGCCTTCCTTCCTTCCATTTCTCCATGTGTCCTTTAGGTCAATGGGTTTGTTTCCCCATAGAAGAACATGTAAATAAACCCAGTCATATGAAAAAGTAAAAGTGGAGCCCTTAGATGGAGTAAAAGAGCCTCGTTCTGGTTTCATCTCCCTTTCCAGGTATTACTTTCTTCTGTTAGCTAGAGAGATCATACCACTCTTTCCAGGGAATCCATTAACGACCTGGTAACTACACATGTAAAAAACCCATTGGCAGGGAGAGCAAAGGAAGTCAGGAGACTCAGATTCTTGTTTGGAAATGAATTAAGCCCCTGTTTTGCCATGTCTGGAATCAGAAGAGCAAGACCAGCTGGGTGCTAAGGAACTACATGTCAAGGGAGCAAGTCACCCTGGTGGCGGGTGGAGGGGGTGCAGGGAGTTGGCCTAGTTCCCATGCTTCTCCAAGAACAGCTTTCTTTACAACTGGCTTCTTTCTTAGGACTCAATTAAGGTTCCAGAATTTGTTAAATCACTGATAGAAGTGATCTCTAAAGCATGTTTCACTCATGAGAGTTTTAATTCAGTTATACTCTTAGTTTATACTAAGATTTTAACTCAGTTATAGTCCATGCAACTTTTTTTTTGAGAAAATGTTTTCTGAGGGGTCATCAAACATAACCAGTTTATTTATCAACTAGTTAATAAACATTATTAGCATTTTTCCATATTTCATCCTTTGTTAGGCAAATCACACAGTTAGAATGCCTGGCTACTCTTCTTTCAAAACAGATATAGCATAGTGACAGTTCAGGAAAAAAAAGGATTAATTAATTCAGTCTTATTCTTTTTTTAATTGAATTCTTTATTGGTACAATTTATATACATCTCAAAATCACATATAACATTGGGGAATTCAGTCTTATTCTTTATAAGTGATTTTTATAGCCATCTATATATCACATAATTACTTCAACCAGCTTAACTCTATGAATTTGACACAATTCAAGTACTTTAGCTTTATTGTTGCTCTTAAGCATTTTAAGAAATATATCTTCCCCAGTCTCCCAAATTATAGAAACCATCAGGATTTTGTAATGATTTATAACTGATACATGCCAAAAACTTCTATGTTCCAAGGCAGGGCCTGGTTGCGGGGTTGGATGATTGAAGACATGGCCCAGAAGTGGCTTTCTCATCCCTGCTCCTCCCTGGCCTCTCTGGTCCCTTTTGGCCATGGAGTGAACAGCCTCAGGCTCTTCTACCATGCTATTTTTTCTCCTTGAAGCCAACAGAGCATGGACTAAGGCCTTTGAAAACTATGAGGCAAAAAAACTTCTCCCCCTTCCAAATTGCAATTGTCAGGAAAGCTAACTAATACAGAGGTTTTTTTCATATAAAAATTACATATGAAGAAATGATGAAACTAGTAAATATTATTATGAAAAAAAGAAAATAATAAATCCACTTCATTCTTCTCTTCCTTTTTTTTAGTGCTAAGTATTAAACCCAAGACCTCATACATGCTAGCACTGTACCCGAGCTATGCCCCAGCCTCCTACCTCTATTTTAATTTTTACTCATTACTAAATAATATACAGCCATCACTACAATGCCCATATTAATTTTCAATCTTCCTTTCTACTGTTTTGTAAGTACAATAGTGTCTGTTTCTATTTACTCTTCACAGTTATAATTAGTGAAGACTGTGTAATACCCCGTTGTATTGGTGCATCATGGTTGTTAGTCATCCCATGACCATTAGTATGTCAGTGACGAACCAGGGGGCGAGAAAAGCTTAGAACTAAAAACCCAGAGGAGGTGGCCCTGTCCATGGGGACCTGCCTCTGCTTTTCTCACCTTACCACTGTTGCATTATAGACCCTCGCTTGACTTTCGCAGAGTTGCAAAGTAGGAGAGCAAGTAGAGATTTTTACCATGCAAGGACTATTCATTCAGCTTACACTGAACTCCAAATAACTCAGAAAATTGGAAGTATTAACCTCTAGAGTTCTATTATTTGATTATTATGTTGGGGTTTTCTAGCTCTTACCCATTGTCCTATGTAAGTCATTCTTGGTCATCGCCAGTCCCATTTTCTGGGAATACCTAGAGTGAAAAATTTGTTTTGTTTTGTTTTGTTTTGTTTTGTTTTGTTTTGTTTTGTTTTGAGACAGGGTCTCGCTTTGTAGTTCAGGCTGGCCCTGAGTTCACTATGTAGTCCAGGCAAGCCTCGAACTCAGCAATCCTCCTGTCTCTGCCTCCCGAGTGCTAGGATTACAGGCGTGAGCCACCACGCCCGGCACTGTGGTATGTGGTATTGATTGCTGGTGGGCATGAGTCTCCACGCCCAGCATTGTATGTGGTTTCTGGGGATCGAACTCAGGACCTTGCGCTTGCGAGGCAGGCGCTGGAACCACTGAGCTAACCCTCTGGCCCTAGAGTGAAAAATTTTAAGGACCTAAGAAATATATACTCATCTAAAGTAATACACTTCTTCTGCTTGGAATTCTGTGAGAATTTAGAAATGTTGAGCAAAGCTTTCATTATCTTCCAAAACGTCAAGCAACACTGGGCGTTCAGTTATATATTTCAGAATGCCTAGGCCTCCACATTTTTCTTCAGCCAGATTTAAATTTTTAGATGCAGTAGGTAGTTATTTTGATTGTGTTCTTCATATGTTCAGATGGTTTTATCAACAAGGACCTAAAATTTTACTTCTTAGAAATATTTCTTTTTTCTGACCTCTTACTGTTATTCCTAGTCTTTCTCACTCTAAAACATGCTAAATAATTCCAACCTTCCAAAGCCATTTACACCTTTCCAATGCTTATAGCAGGTACATGGACTGCATAAATGCTAACGAGGAAATCAGTCCCTGAAAAGTGCTAAATAATCACATTGTTGGAAGTATAACAGCAATACAAAGCACTTTCATTTTCACAAGTACATTTTGAATGCAATAAAATAAAGAGTGTTAGTTAAACAGAGACATTTGCACCATGGGAGGTTGTAGAACTACTCAAAGGCAGCATTGATAGTTGTTAATGTATGAAAGGAGCTGTTGGGAACAGATTATTATTATTATTATAAGTGGAAATATACTTATAGTGTTTAAATGGGATTGAACTGCAATCTTACTACAATAGGCCATCAAGTTCTTGATTTTCTAAAAAAATACAAATTTGCATGTGCCTCGTATATATCATTCAATGAAAACTGAAATGCTTCCATTCCACCTTTTTCTCCTCAAATTTAAATCTTCCATGTTTAGCACATCAAGTTTAGTGTGATGAACTGGAATAAATGACCAATTTAAAGATGAACCTTGATTCTCAACAACCACAATCATGCAAAGAATAATGACCGCTTTCTTCAGCTGTCACTGGAGCTCATGTGTCATTAGGGAATGGAATCCTAGCCTTTATCTCCACCTACGAATCCCTTATTGGAACTCTGAAGATGAGAATTCTATTTCAATTTCAAACACCAACCATCAGGAAGCATTTCTTGCCAAAAATAAGTGCACTCTAGACTTTATCCCACACCCCTGGAAAGAATCCCAAAACTGCATCTTGGCACTCATTTTTTGAAAAATGTTTTACCTTCTATAATCAGAACAGTAGAGATACATTTGGTTAAAGCAATACTTAATTTTGGAAATTTTCTTCTTTCTATTCCCTACCCTGCAGCTACATTTCCTATATAAATAATAATAATAATAATAATAATAATAAATTAAAGGTACACTGGATCCCTTTGCTACTAGACCCACAGTAATTAACCCTCAAGTAGTATTTCAATAAATATCAGTTTAAAATATTCTGCTTGCTAAAGTGTTTGTATCCTAGAAATATTTCTTCTGTTGTCAGTATCCTCCATGCAGCCCTTATAACTCTCCAGTCTGTTGATGATACTGCTATCTTTTGGTCTCAAAGTTCTAAAACACTAAAAGAATTCCCTACCTCCATCAAAATAATCACAGTTCTAGACCTCATGACACTTAAGAACATGCCTATTAGTCTACCTACTTGGCAGGCACTGACTGACAAGAATCTCAGACTTTCCTTCATTTTGTTTGAAGTTTTTCAACAATTTTTCCCAATTGTAAATTTTTAGTTTTGCTAAGCAAACATCTTACCAGACTTAGGAAAACAATGTAACAAACTGGCCTAAAACAGACAGCAAATCAAGTTATGCCTCTACCCCTCACTCGTTAGTCTTTGGATGTGTTACTTAACTTCTTTAAGCCTCAGTCCACTTACACAAAATAAGATAATAATTGTGTGTATAAAATTTCTGTATTACTCAAATTTAATAAAATCTTCATTAAGCATCAGAGATTTAGCTCTGTGATTCCAGAACCTTCCTGGCAAGCACAGGGTTCCTGGTTCGATCCTGGTAACCACATACAACAATAGCGGTGTGGTAACTCATGCCTACCAGTGATCAGTACCACACACCACAGTGCCAGGTTTGATGGCCCAGGCCTGTAATCCCAGCACTTGGAAGGCAGAGGCAGGAGGATTGCTGAGTTCCAGGCTTGCCCAGGCTACACAGTGAGCTCAGGGCCAGCCTGAACTACAAAGCAAGACCCTGTCTCAGGAAAAAAAAAAAAAAAAAAAACAACTTCATGAAGTAGCTTGTCGAGGTCATCACACAAAAGAAGTCAAAATATGTTGGTTATTTTTTCATTACCTTTCTTTTTATTTTGTGTATTCTCATTTAGCTCAGCAATGATAGTTTTCTCAGGATCAAATCATTATATTCTCTATCCACAATCCATCTGTTGATTCCTTATGCCAGTCTGCTGCCTTGTGATTTAATCTGAAATGACTTCTTGTTTGAACTTTTCACCTGGGTAATAAACGTTCTTACAGAATGGATTGTATCTTATACTTTCCTGCTGGAAAAATCGCTTACTGAATATTCTAGGTTCAGAGTGCTCTGCACACTGTCAGTCAGCAAGGTTTACTGAGTACTTGATCTCTGCATATAAAAATTATCACAATGTTTACCTGAGTGTAACATTCTCTTCACCATTCTGGCCTTATTTTGTAAAAGGCTTATGTTTAAAATAATGGAAACACTCCTCTTGGTGCAGATTTACATTGCAGCAACTTTTTCTGTTTGGGAAGTATAAACATCACCTCAATATGAGCACGAAGTTCAAACTCTGTTAGAAAGTGTTCATGTACAATAAATACAAAGTAATAAAGACATCATAATTTCAATGCAAGATTGCAGGAAGCCTGAAAATCCCAAAATCATATAATGTTTTAATTTCAAAATACTTTGAGCATCTGTAGGAATTAAGTTATAATGTCTTTTTCCTGAAGATTTGCAATGTGACATGAATTCCCCATCAAAGTGAACTTCATGTTAGCATCTGATTTAAAATGTTATGAAAATGACATTATTGCCAAACATCTGTTTTATCAGCTGATGATTCTGTTGTAGATTATGATGAGGCTGAAGTCAAGAGACCATGAAAGCAACAATAGCCTTAGATTTCTTTCCTGTTTCTCTACATCAGGTTCATGACTGACAAGACAGAGTCTAGTCAGAGGAGACCACAGAGTGTCACCTTGATCTAGTCACAAGTTCCAGGCAGGTGTCCCCCTTAAATGCTCCAAAGAAATTACTCCCTATTTGTCAGTCAGTATATTATCAATTGCCAAATGCAAATTTCTAGAAATTCAGAATGGAAAGATTTTCTAATTTCAATTCTTATTTTAACAAACTGTATTTTTTTTCTTGACTCCAAAGTAACAAGGTGATAGCCTGCTTACATGCCAGGTACGTAGATACTTTAGGATAAAGTTTACCAGTAAAACTCCAGTACTTTGAGAAAGTACCTGCAATATACCATGCACGATTAACAGAAAATTATTTTTGCTCATTTTAGCTCTCTGAAACAATCCACTCAGACTATTCTTATTATAAAGTCTCTAATCCACATCTCAAATATAATAGGTCTCCTGTCATGTGCTGAAAAGTAAGATAAGGAAAAATTCTTCTGCATGCAGAATACTTCACAATAACATCAACAAACCAAACCTCACTAACTTCCCTGGTGATACTAAATACTATGCACATAATTCTTCATACACATAGAGAGAGAAAGTTTGAATTTCTTGGGAGACATGACACAAAGGTATAAACTTGTTTTTCCAAAATTATTTTAAAAAGAAAGAATGTTTAAGTTCATATGGGTTCACTATGATTACTTTTCCTAGAGGGAATAGACTCCTTCAAATGAAGAGATCAACTGTTCACAGCAGTTGTAATTTTTAAAAGTTGAATGTATTGTCAGCTTCCAGCACAATGTGTGACACTCAGTGCACATGCAATGAATAACTATCATCTCTCCATCCATTCAAAACTTAAATAAGAATAAGGGCAACAAAAATTTCATGTTTTCACATCTTGCTCCCACTTTCTGGTTAAGAGAGCAGGGACCAGGTACCTGAGGGCAGGGATTACCTCTCTTATTGACCATTGAATTTCTAAGACGAGTACTGGCACATACCAAGCACTCAAAAGGTAATTGTTGGTCAACTCTCCAAGTCTACCTTTTCCTCTTCTAATCAATCCTCTCTCTACTTGTCCTTGCAATCCTAACCCTCCAATCTTTGCATCCTAAACCCAAGAGATAAGACTAAGGCAAGGAACAGAGAAAACAGATTGGGCAAAGTCTGGGTACCTGGAGGAAGGAGGGCTCAAGGTTTGGGACCATGCACTCAGGCTTGGATTGCATAGTCTTTTTTTAGCTCTCTCACGAAGTCGTCTATAAAAGCATTAAAGATTAATGCACTAATGCACTATTAGGACTTGACTGTTCATTATGGTAAATGATGCTTTGTTTCAAATTTGTAAATAAAAAATAATTTCTTCAAACTTCACAGAGGTTTCCATCCAAATCAATAAGTCCCTTAGAATCATTCAGAGTGGCAGAAGATTCAGATGGGAAAACATTTTAAAATGCAAATCAATATAGGAATCCCTTGAAAAAACTGAAGAACACTATCTGTGAAAAAGAACAACCAAGTTCTTTACTTTCTGAAACAAATTGAACAAGGCATGGAGTACTGAATCACTCCGAAGGCTCATCCATCTTCAGATTAGAAAAATATCACCTTCTAGGATGTCATAATATTGGCAGATTTATAAATCAGGTTTTGCTCTATTATTTCATAAAATACAAGATTTGATTCTCTAGTCTTCATATAGACAAGTAGGTTCCTTCACAATACATACAAGCAGTATTGTTTACATGTGCACATACAGTCATTTACATATAGGTTATAAATATCTACATTTGACCTATATTTTATAAAGAAGCCAGAAATATTAAAAAAGATCAAAGTTGTATTCTAGACTCCATTCATTGTTTGCTCCTTATTATTACTTCATTTTATTCTACTAGCTAAAGCATTTTTTTCCTAAAAGTGATGCAGCACAAATACACTGTTGATACTATGAGAATGATGGTAAATATATAATAAAATGGCATTAAGGCTCTATTAAAACATACACACACAGAAACACACACACACACACACACTTAATCCTAAGCAACATACAGGTCAAAGATTATTTTCTTCATTGCTTGAACCAAGAACTTAAAGAATCTAACAGTTTTAAATACTTGTTGGAGACTATAAAGGAGAAATGTAGTATTTCTAGTAAAAAAAAAAGTTTATATTGTAATAGGTATTGGTTGGTATTTAAAAGTCATTTGAGTATGAAAGACACACTTCTAGAAACACTGAAGTCTTGAACAGGCTGATATTTGGGGACTAGGTGTGGGAAAGGGGGATAGGATATTAGACTGCTATAAAGAACTATAGATACTCTATTGAAATTTCAGTGCTATTAGTAAAAATAGAATACAATTATAAAAGAATGTTGCGAGATTCTATATGGGCTAAAGAACTAGGATACAATAGGTAAAATAGAGACCATACAATTATTATAGAGAAGGAAATTGTTACTCCAAGAAGCCCATTGCTCCATATTGAAGTTCGAAGATCACTTTCTCCTTATATGCACTATTAAATATAATACTGGCTTAGGAATTTAAAAACTGAATGACTAGATGAATGAATGAATAAAGTATATCTCAAAAAAACTGAAATACCCTGGTGAAATCACAACTTTAGAAAACCTAGCATGAACCCTAGAGGTCTGAGCCTTCATCATCACCAGCGCAGCTCCATGGAATTCAGGCAGCTCAGTCCACACACAGCTCTTCAATGAGAAGAGAAGAGAGGATCATAGGGAATAAGAAGAAAGAAGCTGATGGGAGGGCAGAAGTCAGTATCCCAAATCATAAATGCAAAGGATAGAATCCAAATTCCAGTCTGACCCAGGCAGGGATTTACCCCAGGGAGGAGAGAAGTGGTTTCTGAAAGATGGTAGTTCTTTCCAGGGAGCAAGGATGTCAACTGAGTACACTAGCAGAACCCAAGCAAAGGCAGGGCTCTCCGGCCACTGACCAGAGTTCCAAAATAAGCTGCTAGAATTCTGTAGCACACTTGTCTCGCAGGTAGAAGTCATATAGCAGAGACAGCAGAGCCCAGGACTTTGATCAAGTCTATGGAGAGTGGTTGTCCACACAGAGACAGGAATCCCTAAGGTTACCAGCACTAGCTCAAGACTCAAGTAGCCTCCAGACCTCCAGATACTTGGGAAGCCATGACCTTTCCCAACCTTAGCAGATACCATATCTATTTGGAGCCCACTGGCCCTGTGATGGGGGGACCTGACCCCGCAGGGAGCATCTCTGTGGAACTGGGACAGGAAAGACTGGTGCTGTTCATCAGAGCCATTGCCAGACACTATATGCTAACCAACATCTCCATATCAGACACTGGCATAAAGGCAGGCTTGCCAATTTCAAGGACATACAGTAATGGAACTAAAGGCACCATAGCAAGAAGGTAGTAAAAATGTCACAATATTCAAGTCCACTAAAATGGGCAAACTGAGGGCCATGCTAGACAGCACAAGGAAGAAAATAGTAAGGATGTTTCAACTCATTAGCAATTGTATTAAATACTACAACATAAGTTTAATCAAAATTGGCAAAGGATCTTTAGTGATATTATATGCAATGAATGATAAGAAGTATGTAAATTTTATGACTGCAGTTTGGCCTAGTATAAAGAACTTTAAAATTGTGCTCATACTCTATAATCCTACTTCTAAGTGTCCATCAAGTACAAATAATCTGAGATTCATTGTAAGACTTTTAAACAGCAATATTCACAATAGTATTATTCATAATACTACAGAAACATACATATCAAGATGTGGGCAAGTTACAGTATAATATGAAACAGTCATTATCTTGATTTTGGAAACATTAATATGACATTATTTGTTAAATAATCATAAAATCACTATGTGCCATATGATTCAATCATGTGTGCATATGTGTCCATAAGATATGCACCTTTAAATTTATTCATATATATTTGTTCATATGGATCTCTGAGATACAGATGGAATCAGATACAGATGAAAGCATGCAGAGATAAGATGCAGTGAACAAAAGACTTAAAAAGAAATTGACTAAACTTTCATCAAAGTGCATTTTTCTTCTATTCTTTATTCTGAACTGTTTCCTTCAAAGAACTTACATTGATTTTATAATCAGAGAAATAAAATAAGTTGCTTCCTTTTATTGGTGCACTTTTCATTTTACGTAGAAAGGCACAGCTCAGACTTGGGGTCAGATAGTTTTGTACTAGAGTTTCATTTTGCTCCTTACACTAGCTCTGAGACCTTGGGAAGATTATTATTAGTTCTGTGATGAATTTCCTTGCATGTAAAACATTTATAACATTGCCTAAAGAATTGTAAAGCTTAAATGAGAAAATAAAACAGCATGGGGGTTACCCACTTTCCAGGCCCCCCTTCTGTCTCTCTTAAGGCAGAAGCTTTCTCTCTCAATAAAATTTTCCTACTCAAACCTCCGTCGTTCCTAAAATTCATTCTTCGATTTTTAGAGAACATGAACTCGAGTTTCAGCTGGGGAGTTAGGCCTTAACTCTCCTGCATCATATTGGAGGTTCCACCGAGATAACTGCACGGAGGTAAGAGTTTTCTTTCCTTCAGAAACTCTAAAAGGTTGGTTTTTCTCTGCAAATTGTAACTTTGCTTCATAAGATTTAACTTTATTCTGCAGATTCTGGTCTTTGTTTTTAGTATTTGCTTCAAAGATGGCCTAAATTCTAAATTGTATGTACAAGTTGTGTTTCTACTGGGTTGTTGCTTAAAATGCTGTAAAATAGATCTCTTCAGGCTTTTTTCTGTCCCTTATAGAATTTTAATCAAACTGGTTACTCTGCCAGCCAGTAAACGCCACTAGGGCGGCTGCCACTCTTAAAGCAGAGGACAGGTTTCTCCAGTTGCCCTCTGGTGAATCCCCACTTGCAGTCGCGGGTGGAAAGTTGACCAGATAAGCAATTGGGTTCCTTTCGGAGACAGATCTCTGATTGCGTGGAATCAGTGGAAACTGGGGCAACAACTGAGGAACCCTGGCCAAGGCGACTCTTTGGTGGGTTCTGAAGGTTCCCCAGAAGAAACTGGCTCCTAACCGCCCGTCTGGGTAATCAAGAGAGAATCTCCATGTCTTGTCCATACCTAAAAACTCCTCAGTGAGGTGAAAGGGAGAGCTTGCCAGTGATCACCAGATGTGCTTTGCCTCAGAGCGCTCTGAACGATGCCGGCAAAACCCTTTCATGAGCCTCCGCTACGAGTCGAGTCATATGGTTGGACCCCTTTTCTCTACCAGCAAGATAGAACTCCACGTGGCATATAAGAGTAAATTCTATAATGAAATTAGACTACCTAAATCTTGCCTCCCCTAGACATGGGTTCCATCTCTCATGTAGACAAAAAAATGTTTGCTGATAGATAATAGGCATAGCTTTGACCAGGGCTTTAAAACTCAGTAAGGAACAAAAAGTCAATATTTATACTGATTTAAAATAAAAAAAACTGTAAAGTATTATTACAAGTTTTAATGTCTATAAAGCAAGTAGAAAGGTAGTTGACTGGTAGTAAGTAGAAAAAAAAAGTGGTTTTTGTTTTTAAGTAAAAATGTCTGGTTGTGCCAGAATATAAAAAGAGATAAAAAAAAAAAGCTAAACTTGAGGGCCTGTAGCAAGTTATAGAAGGTTTAAAAAGATATAAACTTGCTTTGGTTTAAAATAATACAAATAGTGAGTTAAAAATATGTTCATAATTTAACAATATTAAATCAGTTTTAGTAAAAAGTTCTGGCAATCTCTATGGTGATAACTAGATCTGGTGAAAAAGGTAAAACAAGTTGCCCTCCAAAACCAGATGACACTAAAAATTTTCACTACAGCCCAAAGGAGGGTGTGATTGTAAAAGCTGAATGTTGTGTATACATCCCTGATCCATCCACAAATATTTCAACTATTGTTCAAGACATCAAATGACAGGTTCATGCTATGTCAGATTCTAAAACACTGTGGACCTTCTCCTTATTAACTCTGTGGGAGGCTATTATGGGTTCCTTCCAGTAGAAACACTTATTTGTCATATTCACAGTACTATTG
>PVIC010016933.1:0-33395 GCA_004025085.1 Thryonomys swinderianus
GAGTAATTTTCCTTATGAGGAAATCTGTATTTTCTTACAAATATCTATAATCAATAAAAACTTCCAATTTTTTTCTCTACCAGTGACCAGATGCATCATGATATGTTCCACTTGTTGAATTAAATATCATATAACTTAGATGACGACTGATTCTATCCATATTACTCCCAGGCTTTTAAAAATAAGATGTATTAAAACTACGTCTCTTGGTTAAAACAAACATATGTTTAATATTCAATTACTTTTATTAAAGAAAAGTGACTATTAAGAAGTACAATACTGAGAACTAGAACATCTTACTAAAAATTATTTTAAAAAATGCTAGCACCAAACATGCAAAACTAATTTGATGCTCAAGAAAAAAATCAAAAGCTTTAAAATGACTAATGCTTTAAATGTAAAATAACAATTCAATATCCTTATAAGATGATATTCTCTTAGAGCTACAGCACCCCTGAGAATTAAAGTCTCAGCAATGGCTACCACTGTGGTCTACCATAGATTACACTGTATGAATTTTAACAATTTTGGTATGCTAAAGAGCAATCAAATGATAAATGAGACAGCATGGACTATACATATCTTGAAACTTCTTTTCAAAAGGATGTCCTTGATTTGGAAGCACCTCAGGAGTTAGTGCCTTAAAGAGTCTGAATGGGGTTCCCAAACTACTGCAGGTCTGTGATTTGATCTGGGACTTTCTTTAGACTTCTTGCCAAGCTAAGGCTGGATTCATAAACCCAAAGACAAATCAGGACCAGATTGGCCTTGAAAGGGATGCTGGATCTTTTTCAAATGGATTGAAAAATCTGCTTGACATTTATCTATTTTAGCATGAACCTTCAATTTCCTGGCCTTGTAAAACATATGATCCAGATTTCTATTAGGTTTCTTTTGTTGCAAGAATTTTTTTAAATGTCTAGGGACATAATCATCTTGTTCTATAATGATTTCTATCTCAAAGCAACAATGTTAAAATTATAAAATTAAAAGCCTAGATTTCCCGAAAAATAAGCAAGAACACCAGAAAACAACTTAACTGAAAAGCTCTAAACCTCGTGGGAAAAGTGAGCCAAAAGGAGTGCCAAGTACTCCTGCAAGGCATTAGGCACGGATACCAATTTGAATTACTGCACAACCTTACAGAGTCTCCGGAATCACTGCCTACAGAGTGACGCTCCTATTCCACTGCCCAGCAACTCCCCTCCAAAGTGATGGTGTGTACTCAGACGACACAGTACTTTCACGACGCAGTAAATAAGATCTACCCTGGCCCAATTCTGGGGCGTTTTCTTTATAAACACACGTACATATCAGCGAACTCTTACCCGTCGTTTGCATTCGGATTCTGGTCTGACTCTTAGCAACAATCAGTGCGATGGCGAGTTGAGAAAAAGATGGGTGCAAAGAGTTTTCTAACAGAATACCTGAAGGATTACTTAAGAGTGGTCGAACACGAGGTGCGACTCGGAAAAGTGACGGGCTGAAGACGATACAGAATGTCAAAGCAAGACAGGGAAGGGGCCAGGCCCGGGAAAGTGCAGAACTCTGCCTCGCGGGACGCACGAGTGCCGAGGGCATGGGCAGGTCAGCCAGCGCGCAGGTGGGAAGGGGTGTTGGCCTCCGAGACGGGAAGAGTTAAGGTGAATCGGGAGCAGACAGAAGCAATACTCCGCGTGGAACCTGTTTGAGTGAGGCGTGGGGCCCGCGTCGCGCAGGGTGGGGACAGGCGCACGCCCCGCGAGCCCGGGCCGCTCAGGGAAGCGCCCCAGTTACCTTTGAGCTGGGGCAGGGGCTGCAGCTCCGGCTGGCTGCCCTGGCTGCGGAACTGCGACGAGCCCTGCGAGCGCTTCTGCCTCTGCGCCTTGCGCACCGATTTCCGGGTGAAGCCGTCCACTTTCTCCGAGGCCGAGATGGCGGCGCTCGCAGTCCCCGCCGCCGCCGGCGACGACGACGACATCTCCGCGGGCCTGGCGCGCGGCGGCTCCGGCTGCTGCTTGCACCGCGCGGGCAGCGGGGCGGGAGGAGAAGGAGGCGGGGAGAGGCGCGGAGCCCCCGCCCGCTCCCCGGTCCCCGTTCCCCGCGCCCCGGGCGCCGCCGAGCCGGTCCTCGCCGCCCGACAGCGCCTCAGCGCCGCATCCCCGCGCCCGCCCGGGGCTCCGGGTCCCCGCCGCGCGCCGAGCGCCCGGGGTCGGAGGCGGGAAGGGCGGGGACGGAGGGGGAGCAGAAGTTGTTGACTCCGGGCGCGGGGCGGGTGGCCGAGAGCCCGAAGTTGGGGCGGCCGCGGCTGGGGCGCGGGGGTGCGGGCGCCAAGCGCGCCTCTCGTTCCGTCAGTCCGGCTCAGCCGCCGGTCAGCACCTCAGCGCCCGCTGGCCGCGCCGTCCGCCCGGCCCCGAGCCTGCTCCTGGCGCGCTGCCATCGCGGGTCCGCTCGGAGCTCCGCCGCGGTGCCCTCGTCCCTGTCAGAGCCTGGCCCTCATGGCCCGGGACAGCGCCCGCCGCCAGCACCCGGGTCGCGCACACACTCGCCAGGGGCAGCGCCGCGCGGTGCGAACACCTCCGCCGCGCGCCCTCCCGCCGCCCACGGAGAACCCCGGCGAGCGACCCCGACAACTTGAGAAGGTGGTTGGTAGAGGCTGGGGGGGGTGCGCGCGCTCGAGGGCGCGCGACCCCGGGAACGGCCTGGCGGGGGGCGGGAGGAGTTTGACTGACAACTTCCGCGGGGTCCCGCCCGCCTCTCAAGGCTCGGGAGGGCCTTAGGGGTGGCAGAGCCAGCCAGCTCCCTCGGCCAATCGCAGGGCTAAGCGGCTGAAGCGGAGTGAGGTGTGGCCTCTAGGGTAGTCTGGAGGCGCGAGGTTAAATTGAGGAGGGGGCGTGGCTGTTTGACTGACAGACTTCGGCTATGGCCAATCACAAGTGAAGGCGGCGAACGGGGGTGCCATTTGCGTCACAACCGTGTAATGAATTCCCCTGGGAGGGAGGGGAAGTGCCCCTACACCAGCTGGTCTGTTTGCACGCCTGCGCGTAACTTCAGGTTATAACTGCTCTCCTGACAGCCTGTGAGAAGAGTCAAAAACTAGACAGGGTAGTTCAAAGAGCAAAATGGGACGTCCTTGCCCTTTTCTCATCTCTGCCGGCCAATGAAGAACTGAAGCGACGTGTGGGGAGTCGGAAGGCTGGAACGAGACAGCGCGAGCGCAACGTGTTACGTCACCAGAGGGGCGGGGTAAAGGTTGGGAGCAGGAGCAGTATGATTGACAGTCAAGGAGCCTCGGGTTTAAATGGGGAAGTGAGCTCATCCAATGAAAGCGAGGTACCGTGCTCCTGGGCGGGACTTAGGGCCTCCCTGACTGTAGGGAAAAATTCGTAGTTTAGGCACGCTACTTCCAAAGAGCTGCTGTTTCCTGGTGTTTGAGCATTCTTGCGAGTATTCGAAAGATTCTGCAATCTACGCCCACCAAAAACAGGTCTCTCATTGCTTTGTAGCCAACTAATTTTCACCTCATCTTCAGTCAAAAGGCCTTAAAGGACTCCAACACGAATACAAATTATAAATTAAGTGATCGAAGATTTGTGGATTTGAGATCTTGACGTTTACGCTTGGTATCTCTTCCTTGGAGAGTCCGTCTAAATTTTAAATTTCTTAAGGACAAGGACTGGTCATCTTAGTTTTTGTCAGTACTTTCCATGTAATATTTAAACCACTAGTGATCTCAACAATCTGCCTTTGCTTTGGTGGTCCCAAGTCTGTAGTCCTGTGACCTCTCTGAGATCTTTTCTTTTTGACATAATAAAAATAATGCCGTGCGTTTAAGCAAAGCGACATGATGAATATGCGCAGAAGATTCTAGTATTGGGTACAAGATTGAATTCCAGACTTCCATGTACTTAAAACACTTCTTACCCAGAATTGTATTGTCTTCCCAGTTCAGAAGGTTCAAACCTGAGCAGCATCCAGACACCCTTTTCTTTCTCATCCAGTCAAGGTCCAAGACTTGTTTCACAAAGGTTTAAATGCAGCCTTTCCTGACAGTTTGCATAGCTAAACCCCAAGGATGGGACAGGGCTTTCAAAGTCACTGCTAAATAGACCTTTGGAAACATGACATTTGGCTCACCTGCTCATTGGAGAACCACCCGGTGCCCACAGAATAGAGTCCAAATAAGGGCTTGGCTTCTTCGATCTGAGGCCCAGCTATCTTTCCAGGTATAAATCCTACCAAGTGTCTACATAATTCCTGTCTCTCCCTTCCATCTTTCCTTTTTCTATTCTTTTTCTTTCAGTTCAGGCACATTTTCTTTCCTGATCTCCCAAAGCTTCCTTGAAATTTAGCTTTTGCTGTTCCAACATCATGAAATAATGTTCATAGCTTGTTGAAATCTTTTTTTCTTCTTCAAAACCTAGCTACATCCTTATTCTTTTTTTTTTTTTTTTTGAGACAGGGTCTCGCTTTGTAGTTCAGGCTGGCTCTGAGCTCACTATGTTGCCCAGGCAAGCCTGGAACTCAGCAATCCGCCTGTCTCTGCCTCCCGAGTGCTGGGACTACAGGCGTGAGCCACCATGCCCGGCCTTGCAATATGTGGTATTGATGGCTGGTGGGCGTGAGTCTCCACGCCCAGCATTGTATGTGGTTTCCGGGGGATCGAACTCAGGACCGTGCGCTTGCAAGGCAGACGCCGGAACCTCTGAGCTAACCCTCCGGCCCCCTTATTATTTTTTATGTTTTGCTTTGAGGCAGACTCTCACTAAGTCACTCAGGTTGGGCTCCAACCTTTTTGGGTCAGCTACCCAGAGTCCTGGGGGTACAAGAGTGTACCGCTACGCCTAGCTTCCCAGAAAGATTTTTCCTCACGGATACATCCCTCGTTCCTTAGGAGAAAATTAGAATCTTGAGGTGGAAAGGCAAAAATAATTTCTTAAACCTACCCTTTCCTCACTCCTTGGTGTTGAGGGGCTTAAACTAAATGCGGTCTTGGGAACAGATGTGAGGAGATGTTACAGAAGAAACTCTAGGGACTTTTGATGAAAGATAGGTTTGGAGGTGGCAAGTGAAAGAGAAGCGTTAGAAATGATGCCAAGGTTTTGAACTGGGTGATCAAATGAATTGGAAGCCTTGAACAAAAAAGCCCAAAAGTGAAACTCGTTTTCTTTTGTGGGAGGTGGAAGAGAAGAATGTCAGAGGAAGGAAGAAAAAGGCGAGTGGAGATGAATTCAAGGTTATGTGTGCTGAGTTCATAGAGTTTTTAAGGTCATTAAAGCTGGAGAGCTGAATCTTTATTTTTAAAAAGAGATGATGACATGTTGTATATTAATTTGGGGAAAGAAGACTAGACTGGGCTGACAGGCTGGAGTGGGTCAGAGCAAAGAAGGAGATTATACAAACAGCATGAGGTTTGTTTTTCTCTTTAAGGAAAAAAAATCAAGATAGAAGCAAATGTGTGCTAGGCAGACATCATGAGGCTCAGTGTTTGTCAGGCCTGGGAGTCAGTCAGGCTGCATGGGAGAAAACCCAGCACAGCTCTGCATACCTGCTGTGGCAGGGGCCACAGGTCAGGAGCAAAGCAGCCTCCCTCAACACAAGGCTGAGTGACCTCTCTGGACATGCCACCTGCACACACATGTGCACACAGTCTCTCTCTCACACACACACACACACACACACCTCTTCACTCACCTACCTTGCCCTCCTCATTCCTGGCCTTATTCCTAGCTTTCCCAGGTTCTTGATCTTGCTAAGTTCCACTCCCACACACTGTGTTGTGGTGATTGTCCTTTCCAACTGACTTGGGTCAAGGGTGTGGGACAAGAGTGGACACTGACCTTCACCTTGTATAAGGTGCAATTTGATTCCCTGTTGGACTCTATATTTCAAAAAGAATTATGGGAGTATTGGCTTTGTTAAAGAAGGTACTAAAGGTGAGAAGGAAATAGTTTATGAGCTCTGAGTTCACAGTTTCATGGGTGAAAAGCCAAACTCACAGAGAATCACAGAATAAGGTGTGCACAAAGATACAGATAGAGTCAAAGGATGAAAACGAACATTCTGATTGGGGAATGAAAAACACGTCACAGGAAGAGCTGGAAATTTAATGTTGACTTCAAAGAGTACATACATTCTCAGGGTAGATTTGTAAAGAGGGAAAACAGACAGGAGAAGTGTGAACAAGGTTGTTGAGACAGGAATGTGTATGGGCATTTTAAGAACACCAAATAGCTTAGGGGTATAGGAGACCAGTAAGAGATAAAGCTAGGAACAAAAGTCTGAGGCCTGCAGGAAAGACTTTAAATGTCAAAGTGAAGACTTCAGGCACTGGGGAGCTACGGAAGACTTTGGAAGAGAGTAGTCCTTGTTTGGACCTGGTTCTAAGAGGTTTAATTCTGTAGCTGTTACCTGGGAGGTGCTACAAGCAGGGGAAAGCTTTGGGCCTGGGCCGGGGGGTCTTAATGTTTCCATGGACTCTGCAGGTGAGACTACTTATTGAATAGGGGTCTGGCATCCAGGAAGAAAGTATAATCCAGAACTTTATGGCCTTGGTTTGCTCATCTATAAAACAGGGACTCAAATATCGGAGAGGATGATTTAAAAACATCACAGAACCCGACTTCTAATGAGCACAAGACTGTTTAGTGAGGGTGGCAACATCAGATGCAATGGAACAATTATAGTCCTTCTTTATAGCTCTTTTGTTCATTCCAGAGTTCAGCCATGCGTTCGGGAAACAAAAGCAAACAGCAAACCTTTACTGTAGCCAGAATCACCCTTCCCCTAAAATTACTGAGGCTGTTTATTGAGACAAGCAGTTCTAGTGACACTTTTCCCCTTAAGATAACTTCTCTCCCGGGAGAGTCTTTAGCTCCTGGTAATTAAAGACCTTCTAAGGGTGTCTTTATTTTGTTTTCTGTGTCCAGACGGCAACTCAGATAAGCACAACCCTGGATGGATGAATGGATGAAGAGAGCTAAAAATTTGTAAAGTGCTATTTAGTGCTTAGAATTACATGGAGAGTATAAATGTGTGTATAGACACATACATGTAAAGCTTTAAATGTCTGTATTCCTAAACCACACACATACACACACACACACACACACACAGTAAAAATTAAAAATATCAAATTCAGAAAACTTGTTACTTCCTAGGAAGAGAAGAAGATGAATATGTATGGGAGAGATACTTTGCAGGCTCAGACTATATCTGTAATGCCTTTTATGTTTTAGTTAGATATTGGATGGGTAAGTGTCTATTATGTTATGACCCATACAGTTTGTATGCTGGAAATAATAGAGCTCTATACCTATGTATTTTTACATTTTAAAATGGAGAGAGTAGAATCTCTAGAGATGGTAAGCTTGAGAAGGTATTTGGGCTCTTAAGAAAAGGAAAACCAGACACAGAGAGAATCCTTTGCTGCCTGCAAACCTTCAAGCACCTCAAAGAGCATATAGTGGAGGAGACACGACACTTAGCGTCTCCCTAGAGGATGCCCACTGCAGAAAAAGACACAGCCAAGTAACAACAGCAGAGAAAAAGCTAGAGGAACAGGGGGGTTGCTAAAACAAAAACAAAGGAAATGCAATTTCTTAGGTTCCTGGGGAGAAAGAAGGATGAGAAAGTGGTCGCCTGTGAGTGGCAAGGCAGCAGGGAAGAGAGTTCGAAGGAGAAGACGGTGTGACTTGTCCAGAAAAATATTTGTGTTGGCTTTAGCAAGAACACATTTAACAGCACACACACACAAACACACACACACATACAAAAAAACAATTTCTGTGGAGAAACTTCTACTTCCAGACATGAACTTTTACCAGATTTGAGCCTGCCCTCTCACCCGGAGAAACTAGAAAATTGGGCAAAATGGATGAAACCGTTGTTTTCTTTAGACAACACGCAGTGCGGGAGCGGGGTCCGTCAAAGAAGAGAAACAAATGGAGAGATCCCGGCAGGATTCCTGGCTCTCGGCCTGGAGGCAGTTTGCAGGCCCTGAGGAAGGCCGTCCAAGGAGACAGGACGATCTGCCCAGACAGGGAGAAAAGTAGCAGTGTTTGGAGGACCAAGGGAACTGCAGAAACAGAGCTCCAGAAATCCAAAGCCCCCCAAGTCTTTTGAGTATGAAAATGTACTATTCATGTCTTTTCATCATCAACATTTATGATCTTGGTCTTTGCTTCTTGACTTTGTAGAGAGCTGAAAGAGAAGCACTGGCTACTTTAACACACTTAAAGCTGATTTCAGGAATGTCACCAATAACATGACCTTTGCCACCAAATCCTGCAACCAGAGAGAACACCATTGTTTTCCTGAATAAAGTTCAGGCATTCATCACTAGGGCCAAAATCTGTGCGTTGTGATTTTTCTGGCGAATTATGTCTGTTTGGCTTCAACCCGAACTTTTTCCAGCATGATTTTCTTTGCACGCGAAGCATCTCTAAAAGGCTACTACCCCTCAGCACTGTGCCCGGATGGGCCTTCTTGTCTTGTTTATCAAGCCACTTCAAGTCCCACTGGTGACTGCGGAGCTTCCTGGCAATATGAAGACCAACACTTGCCCATCCTGCCAGCAGGCACAGGCTGAGCAAAACCCTTCTGAGTCTTAGGCTGAATGCTAAGCTAAATAAGACAGCTCATGAGACCAGGTACTGACAGCTCCTAGGAAACTGTAACCTAAGCCCTTTACTGAGCTCCCCCAGGGCTGGAAAACAAGCACATTCCAACTGAACAGAATGCAGAGACCTTGATGTACTCTTATAGTCAGGCTAAATTGGCCCTGAAATAAAAGCTAGTTTATATCTTTTTTTTCTTGTTTTGAGACAGGGTCTCACTTTGTAGTTCAGGCTGGCCCTGAGCTCACTATGTAGCCCAGGTAAACTTCAAACTCAACAATCCTCCTGCCTCTACCTCCCAAGTGCTGGGATGACAGGCGTGAGGTACCACATCCAGCACTGTGGTGTGTGGTACTGATTGCTGGTGGGTGTGAGTCTCCACATCCGGTATTGTGGTATGGGGTTACTGGGGATCAAACCAGGGACCTTGCGCTTGCTGGGCAGGCACCAGAACAACTGAGCTATATCTCCAGCCCTATATCTTCTCTTTAAAATCATAAAATCCCAGCTTGAGATGGTTTTCAAATAATGTAATTGCCCAAACACTAACCCACATAGGAATACAAAGTCCAGTGTTCAATCAAAAATCATCAGACATCCAAAGAAGGAAGAAAATGTGGTTTATAAAGAAAACAATAACAGTCAGCACAAACAGACCAGAAACGATACCAAGTATGTTATTGAGGGACAAGGGACATAGCAATGCTATTATAAATGAGCTCACGAGTGCAAAGGGAACCATAAAAGTAGAAGAGTAAAATAGAAATTCCAGAGAAGAACCAAATGGGACTTTTGGAGCTGAAAAGTACAATTATCTGCAAGGAAAGATTCACTGGACAGTGAAGAAGAAAAGTTCAGTGGACTTAAATATACAGCAGCAGAATCAATCCAGACTACAGGGAGTAACACTGAAAAGAAAGTTTGCAGCTGTGGTGACCCATAAGAATTTGACAAATTGGCCCAATCTGGTTGGAATTCTAATGGACGGTAGAGAAAGGAGAAGAAATATTTGAAGAAATAATGACAGAACAGTTTCCAAATTTGATGAAAACTATAATCCCATAAGTTCAAGAAATTCAGCAAATCTCACATAGGATAAAAATCATTTGAGACAGAAAGTGCACTCTGGAGGCTGGGTGCACGACTCAGCAGTTGGGCACTTTCCTATGGTGGGTGAATTTGATGCCCAGCTTGCCAAAATCCTGGGTTTGATCCCCAACACTACACACACACACAGTGCACTCGCAATTTTCTCAATAATGGCACAGTGATTTTATGAATAGCAATAGTCCAGTAAGAAAAGGGAAAACTCTGCAAAGTAGGGAACTGTACAACTTATGACCCGGAAAAGTAGAAAGCAGCCTAGGAGGCACAAACACAGAAGGATAATAAAGAGTTAAGCAGTTGGGCCAGAGGGTTAGCTCTGTGGTTCTGGTGCCTGCCTCGCAAGCGCAAGGTCCTGCGTTTGATCCCCGGTAACCACATACAATGACTCACGCCCACCAGCCATCAATACTACATACCACAATGCTGGGCGTGGTGGCTCACGCCTGTCATCCCAGCACTCAGGAGGCAGAGACAAGAGGATTGCTGAGTTCGAGGCTTGCCTGGGCTACATAGTGAGCTCAGAGCCAGCCTGAACTACAAAGTGAGGCCCTGTCTCAAAAAAAAAAAAAAAAGAGTTAAGCAGTGGACTGTCTGGAGGAACCGAAAACAGAAGGTAGAGGTAAATCGCAGAGCAGGGAACGAGACTCATAGGGATGAAGGAGACTGGAGTGGCATCTTCCATTTTCACCCTTTCCTTTTTTGTTCCCTTGTCCTCATGCCTCACTGTGAACAGCACAGAACTCAGAGCTGAACCCAAAGCTCTATCCTTCTCCCAATGACACTTATGCTGTAGTGCATTGCTGTCCTGGTGGTGGCCTCTTTTTTTTTTTCTTTTGGTGGTTCTGGGGATCAAACTCCAGCCCTTATGCTTGTAAGGTGGACACAGTTCCGCTGAACTAAATCCCCAGCCTAGTGGCCTTTCTTAAGAGGAGGAGCCACATTAATCCTCTGTCTGACATCCTTAGAGAAATGGGTATTCCATGTAAGAACGCACAGAGGTGGACATGCTTCTCTACTATTAACTGGCATGGGCTTGGCCCTCAGCTTCCCAAAGCTACCTGTCTTTAAGGCTCTGTCTTTGCTTTTATTGAGCCCAGGTATCTGTGTCTCTAAGCCACGACTGTTGGAAGTGGTTTATACTCTTTCATTTCCTTTTGCTTCCAAGTAGACCCATATCTGCCCTCTCAGCCTCCTCCTTGCCAAGTATCCTGGTTGTTCAAGACTGACATTGGCTCTTAACCCCAGTTTATAGACCTAGAACCCGGGAGGCCACAGAAATGTCTTCTTGCATGCAGAAGTCCTTGCTTGAGAAGCAATGAAGTATTGAGGGCATCCTGGACATGGTGTCAGATTTTTTTTTTTTTTTGCTTTTTGAGACAGGGTCTCGCTTTGTAGTTCAGGCTGGCCCTGAGCTCACTATGGTGCCCAGGCAAGCCGCCGCGAACTCAGCATTCCTCCTGTCTCTGCCTCCCGAGTGCTGGGATGACAGACGTGAGCCACCACGTCCAGCATTGTGGTATGTGGTGTTGATTGCTAGTGGGCGTATCTCCATGCCCAACATTATATGTGGTTACCGGGGATCGAACTCAGGACCTTGCACTTGCAAAGCAGGCGCCGGAACCACTGAGCTAACCCTCCGGCCCATGGTGTCAGATTTGAATCACAACACTGACTGCTGCCGGGGGACAGTTTAGGGTTCTGTTTTGACATGCTAACCAAGGGGGGCCATTGAGCATGTAAAATGTAGCTAATGTGACTGAATAACTGAATTTTAAATTTTATTAAATTTAATTACATTTAATTTAACACCTGAAACACTAAATCATTTTTGCATTAAACACATTATGGAAAAAGTGTATCATAATGTGTGTGTTGAGTGCATGCATAGTTTCTAGTATGTACAGAAACACATTTCTGATCTAGTTGACATTAATGGATTGACTGGTTTGAACAATGTATCTTACCAATGTAATAGTTTAATATATCTACCTGAATATTGTATTCAGATAATGCAAGTTAGTGTTATTTATATGTCGAAAACTGGTAATAAAATTTAAGTGCTTATTTTCATTTTGAATGTTATAAAATAAATCATGTTCCTAATTTAAAAAATAAATATGGAAAACTTTTAGTACATAATATGAAGGAATTGAGTCGAGATACAGAAGCTAATAAATACCATCAAAGCAAAGAACAGAGACCGAAACAAGGCAAATCATAAATATAAAACCAACAAAACTGTTTGAATGTCCTCTTCACAATTCATGGCAGTCCTGGCCTGGAGATTTAGCTCAGTGGTTCTGGTATCTGCCTTGCAAGCACAAGGTCCCAAGTTCAATCTCCGGTAACCACATGTCACAGTGCCAGGCATAGTGACTCACACCTGTAATCCCAGCAGTACAGAGGCAGAGGCAGGAGGATAGTGCAACGGTAGCAGGTACAAGGCTCCAGGTCCAGCCCCCAACCCTGCAGAAACAAAAACAAAATGGAACCACAACTCATGGCAATCCTCCTGCCTCAGCCTCCCAAGTGCTGGGATTATAAACATGTATCACACCCCACAGGACCTTTACATTTGTTATGGGAGTAGATTAGTTATCCCAGCAGTGTCTTTGTTATAAAAGCAATCTCTTCACAGGCAAACTTTTTCCTTTTTCCTTTATTCAGGAAGAAGATTCAGGTAAGAGCTGCCAGGGTACTGTGTTTCCTGATTATACAGAGATATTAATCACCTATCATGGGAGCTCCAATGATCATGTTCTGGTCTGCCTGGAAGAAGGAGCACAGGTAAGAGCGCCTGCCCTGACCGTGGGGGGTTCTCCTGCTCCCACTTCCTCTCTCTGTGGGAGCAGATGTTGGGGCCTCACTCTCAGACATCCCCACATCCCAAACTGTGAGAAATGAATTTTTTTACAAATTATGTAGTCTGACATTCTGTTGTAGCAGCAAAAAAAGACTAAGTCAAATGGGAAGTGCAATTTTTTTTTTTTTTTTTTTTTTTTGCTTTTTGGAGACAGGGTCTCGCTTTGTAGTTCAGGCTGGCCCTGAGCTCACTATGGTGCCCAGGCAAGCCGCCGCGAATCAGCCATCCTCCTGTCTCTGCCTCCCGAGTGCTGGGATGACAGGCGTGAGCCACCCACCACGCCCGGCATTGTGGTATGCAGTGTTGATTGCTGGTGGGCGTGAGTCTCCACGCCCAGCATTGTATGCGGTTTCCGGGGACCGAACTCAGGACCTTGCGCTTGCGAGGCAGGCGCCGGAACCACTGAGCTAACCCTCCGGCCCGGAAGTGCAATTTTTAAAAAATTAGAGATAAAGTGGACAACTGCAGGAGATATTTTCAGCTAATGCATAGTGAATTTGATAAGAAGTTTCCAGTATTAGTTGCCTTAAATGAGAATTAGGTATCTAAAGAATATTTTATTTAAAAATTTGAGCAGGATCTGAGCTTATAATGTTGCCCAACTATGTATAAGAAGACTGGGATTCTTCTATTTTAAAAAAGACAATCTTTTAAAAATGAAGAAGTAGTCAATTTTAGTTATGGAAATTTTGTTGGAAAAGTATAAGAAAAAATTTGAAAGATATTTTACAAATACTGAAAGCTTGGCACAGCCATTATGGAAAACAGTTTGGCGGCTCCTCAAAAAATTAAAAGTAGAACTACCATATGGTCCAGCAATCTCACTTCTGGGTATATATCCAAAGGAAATGAAGAGTTATCTGGATGCCATTCATTGAAACATACATAACAGACAAGATAAAGAGAGAGCCTAATGCCTATTGATGGATAAATGGATAAAAAATGTGATTGTATATCATATATATATATATATATATACACACACACACATGTATATATATTTCAAAAAAGATGGAAATCTTGCCATTTTATAAGGTGGAGGACATTATGCTGAATGAAATAAACACACAGAGACAAACACTGCATATCTCACTTATATATAGAATTATAAAAAGTTAAACTCAGGAAATAGAGGAGAATGGTGGTTACTAGAGACTGGGGCTAAGAGAAATAGAGGGAAGTTGGTGACAAGACACAGACTTTCATTTGTAAGATGGTTAAATTCTGGAGATTGGATGTATAGCATGGTGATTATAGTTAGTAATTTATTGTACCCTTGAAATTTGCTAACAAAATATTATCGTCACATACACAAAGCAAAGGCAAGTTAGTGGGACGATGAATATGTTCCTTACTTGGTAATCACAGTGTATATCAAATCATCACATTTACATCTTGAATATATGAAGTTTATATTTGTCAACCATACCTCAGTAAAGCTGGAGAGGAAAATTAAATGCTCTGCACTTAAGCAATCAAGTGATTGTCCATTGAATACAAAATCTTTTTTTTTTATTTTAGACACAGTCTCACTATGTAATTCAGGCTGACCTTGAACTCACTCTATAGCTCATGCTGGTCTTGAACTCACACTGATCCACCTGCCTCAGCCTCCTGAGTGGTGGGATTACAGGTGTGTGTCACCATGCCCACAGAAAAATCTTTCTAACAATATCAAAATTCAGTTGGTTCCAGGTTTGAAAATTTGTAAAGAATTTCCTCAGTTTAGTAAGAGACACTACTCAATTAATACTTGGAAGATGTTTTGTATGAAAAGACTTTTTTGGATTAATTTTCTTAAATGTGTTGTCATTTTGCAGCCTAAAAACTGAACTCATTCATGTAGATATTTTTGCTTTTGACCCCCATCAAAACTTCAGCCTGGGGCTCAAGATTTAGCTCAGAGGTTATGGTGCCTCCCTAGCAAGTGCAAGGTCCTTGGTTTGATCTCTGGTAACCACATACAACAGTACTGGGTGTGGTGACTCATGCCCACCAGCAATCAGTACCACATACCACAATGCTGGGTTTGGTGGCTCACACCTCTACTCCCAGCACTCAGGAGGCACAGGCAGGAAGATCCCTGAGTTCAAGGCTACATAGTTAAGCTCAGGGCCAGCCTGAACTACTAAACGAGACCCTGTCTAAAAAAAAAAAAAAACAACAAACCTCAGCCAAACATGAAAAATGTAATAAAGGGTTCTCTGACTATATTAAAAGTATGGATTTATTGTCATTTTAAAGCCAAAATACAAAACACTGACCTTTTGTCTATTGCTTTGATTCTCTTAAATGATCCATACTGAAGATATTTGCATTCATATTTTTTAATAGGTCTTTATAGATATGGTTGTTAAAATTGTTTTCTAAGCATGCAAATGCTATGAATCATCCTCTTGGGGAACTCTAAAAGGAAAGAGAAAAGAATTAATATAATGATCTTTTTTTTTGAGACAGGGTCTCGCTTTGTAGTTCAGGCTAAACCTGAGCTCACTATGTAGCCCAGGCAAGCCTCGAACTCAGCAATCCTCCTGCCTCTGCCTCCCGAGTGCTGGGATCACAGGCGTGAGCCACCACGCCCGGCACTGTGGTATGTGGTATTGATTGCTGGTGGGCGTGAGTCACCACGCCCAGCATTGTATGTGGTTACCAGGGATTAAACTCAGGACCTTGCACTTGCGAGGCAGGCGCCGGAACCACTGAGCTAACCCTCCGGCCCAATATAATGATCTTATGCTTTTTGGTTCACTGGTTAAACAGTGGAGGATTTTGATGAGATTTACTGTTACTTCTTCTGCAATCTTTTCTTTAAAGAAAATGAATATTTGCCAAATATTCAATAATCAAAGACTCTAGAGTAGAGGCTAGGGGCCAAAAAAGGACAGCCTGAATTCAAGGGTCTAGCCCAGTGGTGGCGAACCTATGGCACACAATGCCCCAGAAGGCTGCTGGTCATCCCTGGAAACTCTAAAAGGTTCACCATCACTGGTTTAGTCCAAGACACTTATGACACTGTATATACTGGGCAAGTTTTTAAAACATATCCATTCTTGAAGATTTCCCCTAAAAATGGGTATAATGATAATTCTTACCACTGAAGTTTTCTTTAAGAATTTTAAACTGGGTTTGGTGGTAATCCCAGCATTCTGGGAGGCTGAGGCAAGAGTTTAGCAAGTTTGACTCCAGCCTGGGTAATTTAGTGACATAATGAGGCCCTGTCTCAAACTAAGAAATGGAGAAGCCTGAGGATGTAATGCAGTGCAAAGGTTCAATCCCCTTTACTGAGAGGAAGAAAGAAAAGCAGGAAGAGGGCCGGAGATTTAGCTCAGTGGTTCCAGCGCCTGCCTCACAAATGCAAGGTCCAGAGTTCAATTCCCGTTAACCACATACAATGCTGGGCATTGTAACTCACGCCCACCAGCAATCAATACCACATACCACAGTGCCGGGTGTGGTGGCTCACGCCTGTAATCCCAGCACTGGGGAGGCAGAGATAGGAGTATTGCCGAGTTCGAGGTTTGCCTGGGCTGCATAGTGAGCTCAGGGCCAGCCTGAACTACAGTGAGACCCTGTCTCAAAAAAAAAAAAAAGAAAAAAGAAAGAAAGAAAAAGAAAAGCAGGAAGAGAGAAAAAAAGAAAGTATACTTAATGTCTGGCACATAGTGATTACTGTGTATAATTGCTATTATTATTACTATCATCATTATGTAATCTTGAGAAATTCCTTAAGCGTTAATTAGCTCCAGTGTAAAATGCTGATAACATCTACCTCACAATATCACTTCTTGAATTAAATGAGATAACATACGTAAAATTGCCTCTAGGAGGTGGGAGCCCAGGGCACACTGGGAATCCCACATATGGCGGCTGCTGTCCGGACGTCTCTGGAATCAGGCTCAGCTCGCTGCTCTTCAATTGTGTGTGTGTGTGTGTGTGTGTGTGTGTGTGTGTGTAAGAGAGAGACAGAGACAGAGAGACACAGAGTGAAAAATGGTAAACTATGCAGTGCTTTCAGTTGTTAAATACTACTTCGCATCATTCTCCACTGTGCACTTCCTCTCCTGGATACATGATGCCTGAACTTGCCTTGCGTGGAGTTTCCCAAGCTCCTTCCTACCATCTGGACTGAAGGCTCATTTGTCTGAGTCTTCTCTGTGGACTCCGCCACTAAATTCCTGAAATATTTCCTGCCTATCACAGCTATATGGCATTAGTCCTATGTTACTGTGTATTTTACACTTGATCTTAGCCAAAAGGCCGAGAAGCGATACTGTGTAGTTTATATATATATGTGTACATCACTCTGTTCAGGTTAGGGTGAATGCTTTATAATTTGTAAATACCCCAATAAGACATGATAACTCCTTTAAAAAAAAGTTTAACCAGCAAGCAAGAACATTTGGAAAAACTAAGAGGAAAGACTTTGACCGGGGAGATATCAGTCAGTATCTTCTACAAAACACTTCACAGAACAGGAAGTTTTATGTAAGCATTTGAGATGCGCCTGCAAGGTTGATACAGACACTGAAACAGGAAGAGGCAGCGGCTGAGAGCCGAGAGCCAAGTGGACACTACCTGCAGGACAGCCCTTGATCTCGGGGCAGGGTTCCTCCTTTCCCATACTCCTTCCAACAACTATTTTTGGCCACACTCAATTTTAGAATCTGACACAAGACCTCAGCCAGTCCCCTTGCTGATCTCAGACTGCCCATTCCCAGGGCTTCCTTCCTCCTTCCCGGGGAGCCTTCCCCGCACCGAGGTGGTTGGAGCGCTTGGGACGCTTCTTTGCCCTCTCTCTGAAGATACCTGGCCACCTGGGTCAGCGCAGTGTCTGCTGTCTCCAAGCACACTGCCCGCCCTGTAACACTGAATGGGATGAGTGTCACAAAATTCATTCCCATTTGGAAGAAACGCCACACCCAATGTGGAGAGACAGAAGCTACTGCCCAACCACGAATCATGGGTGTAATGTCCAACACAAGGTTCAACTTTGTTTTGTATTTTTGTGGCTCCAGAGTTAAGCTGAATTGGCAAGAAGAAAGGAAAACACCATGGACAGTCAGGAAAGGTGTGATTCAATTCCTGCCATCAACTTCAGTGAGGGTTTGGACTGAGAATCAACTCAACTTGGGTTTACAAAATACAAAGGTGTCTTCCCACCTCAAAACTTCTGGTTCTCTAAAGTTAGACTCTTGTCGCTGGGTGTGAGGTATGTGCAGAGATCTTCAGAGAAGGGATCACTGGCTGGATTTGGGGAAGCAGGGCATAGCAAGTCTACTGAACTTGGCCCGTCCGCTCAAGGGCAGGGGACTAACAGAGCATGGTGTGCGGTGATGGGCCTAGCTGGGTCCACCATGCACTTGGCCTCTCTTTTCAACCCTCCAGGATTAGCCAGACCTTTCCTTTCTCTTTCTAATGTTATTTGCTACTCTCATGCCAAAATCTGATTATATAATTAGGCACTCAGCAAGTGCTCCCTGATGCTGATTTTTAATGACTTGGAGTATGCTACTTCCTGTTTGGAAAGAGAAAAGTTCCTTTTGACAGCTTGTCAGTGCCCCTCCGTACCTAATGTGTTTTGGAAATCAAGTGGGCATTTTAATGATTTTAAAACAAAGATGAAAATACGCTGAAGTTTTTACAATAGAGTACAACTGTCGGAAAGGGCTTCTGGTAGCAGGAAACGACTTGGAATTGAAAACTAGTACTGAATGATCTGTTTGTCTATATGTCCATCCGTCTTACTGATCCTCAGCTGTTAAGAGCTAATATAAAAAAGATCACTAATGTGCTGATTCTCGGTGCCTGACATAGTTTGTTTTTTGGTGCTGCGTGGAAATGAGGCCCAGGACCTCACATAATGCTAAGCAAATACTCCACCACCAGCCACATCGCCAGCCCCATGCCTGGCTTTTCCCTGAGATTTTGGAATGGCAGGTCAGAAATGTCTGTGACGCTTTGGGTAGCATCTTCCTGGAAAGTCATTTCTTGGTCCCCTGGATAATTTTGGGGATGCCTTAGATTAGGATGAAGTACAGAAATTCACACGAAGGCCATTTAAGCTATGGCGGGCCTGTGGCTACTCCTCTGTGGCCGTGGGATGGGCTGCCTTCCCGACATTCTTGGTGGGTACAGTGAGCCGCTCAAGGTGCAGGAGAAAGGGAGACGGTGCGGGCACTGGAGAAAGGGCAGGCTCTGAGGAGAGGCGTCGGAGTTGCTCTAGCTTCTCGCCTTGGTCATCATGGCTGCTGCAGGGTTAAGTGCACGCTCCATGATGCCCCTGCCTAAAAGCTTTCATGCCAAGGATGGTTCCCGCTAAATTCTTGGCTTGATATTCATATTGAGCCAAACCTTTCCTGTATCTTCACCTGTATTTCTCAGCAACCTGGCCACACCTAAATATTTGGAGTTCCCCATATTCTCGCTCTTTTTAATGCCATCCTGGACTGACCTTCTCTCCCTCTCTGAAAACCCTTTCCCACTTTCTTTATCTTCCATTTTCTTTAAGATGACTCAAGTGCCATTATCTCTGATGCCCTCTGGACTTTGGCCTCCCTCGTATTACCCGCCCCCCGGAACTCCAGACGGCTCTCTCCACAGTCCTTATTACAGGATACAGCAATCATCCCTTTCCTGTCTTATCTCCCCAACTAAACTGGACCCTAAGTTCTCTGGAGATACCATTGATGTCTTTCTGGTGCCTTGCATAGGAACTTACAGAAACCTAGTAAGTGTTGGCAAGTTCATTAAATAAGCATAGGTTGGGGGCAGAACCACACTGACCAATGGCATCTGCATAATGCCATGGAACACGCTCCTGAGCTCCAGCCTGGAGCTCCACAGGCTCCCTGGGAGCCGGACACTTGCTACCCAGACTCACATCTAGACTTGGACTGTCCAGCCCGAGCCCCGTGCTCTCCCTCTTCTGGGGTTCTGTTCCCTTTTGAAACACACCTGGTTCTTTCCCCTCACACTTCTCCTTTATCACAGTCTGTGCCATGTTGTGGGTATCTCATGTCTCTGTGTCAGTTTCTCCGTGCATGGGTGTGGCCCGTCTCCTCCACTCGGGTCAGAGCTCCATGGCGCCGTAACTGTGTGCCAACCCCACCACAGGGCTGTGCCCGGTGGAGATCGCCTCCTTCCCTTGCCCGGAGCCTGCTCTGGATAATTCACGGTCCCTACTGTCCACAGCCATCGCTGCAAGAGGCCCCTTTTAGGCTTTTCCCCGGAGCTGTTCATTTCCACTGTACTCTGAGCCCCGTCTGGTGCTGGGTTACTAACTACTGAGGTTTCGCTTCTGTCTCTGAAATGTCTAATTACCATGAGGTGGTTTGTCTTGATTGCTCCAGACTCAGAACAAGCAAGCAGAATGAGACATCTCTGCTCAGTGGCACACACCTGCCATCATCCAGGACCGGGGAGGACTGAACCTGGGGTTTGGCTTTTCAAGGATCACAACACTGTCTCTGCTACTGTAAATAGAAACTTAATTGTATAAGGTCATAATTCTTGCCCAGCTCTCTGTAGGTCATGTGCTTTTATGGGTTATTTATCTTTAAAATAATAATTACAGGGCCATGCTAAACCATTTTTGTTCTCAGCCAATAGTCTGAGAAAGGCTGGTTTATGTTAGAAATGCTACGTGGGATGCCGGGGTAGAAAGAGTCAGATTCATGACTGGGGCCCTATTACAACAAAGCCAGCTAAGATTGTGGGGACAGAGGGCTGGCAACCATGGAGCTTGGCAGCAGTTGGGTTGAGAAAGATCAGGGTCCTACACATCAGGTTTCAGTGCCCGTGGCTCTGGGCCAGTCGGACCCCTGAGCCCGGGTGAAATGGCTTCTGGTTGGAAATGGTCTTCTCCACTTCAGCAAGTATGAACAAGCAGCCGACGCCCTTCAGAAAGTGTGTGAGGGCGGTTAAGGGCAGGGCTGGGAATTAGGTGCACAGGACCTGCCTCCTCGTGCTGTCATTTGGCTGCTGTCTCCCTGTGGGCAGGTTCCTTACCCTCTCTGAACCCTGCTGCCTCATGTTTCAGAGGGGATGGAAATGGTGCCCATCTCATGGCTTGGCTGGGAAATAACTGAGAAAGTGGGACAGAACAGGCTTAGTCCTGTACTTAGAGGACCGCAGGTATACACTCAGCTGTAGCTCTACTTCAATGAAATACGGGTTGCTTGGGGCCAGAGATTTAGCTCAGTGGTTCTGGCGCCTGCCTAGCAAGTGCAAGGTCCCTGGTTCGATCCCCAGTAACCACATACAACAAGACCACGACCAGCAATCAGTACCACATACCACAGTGTCAGGTGTGGTGGCTCACGCTTGTCATCCCAGCACTTGGGAGGCAGAGGCAGGAGAATTGCTGAGTTCGAGGCTTGCCTGGGCTACATAGTGAGCTCAGAGCCAGCCTGAACTACAGTGAGAACCTGACTCAAAAAAAAAAAAATGGATTGCTTATAAGAAAAAGCCATATGTAAAGCAATTTCAAGACAATTTGACCATGCTCTTGGGCCAAACGTCACCACACCAGTTGCTCCTTCCTGGCTTCTTCCAGAGTGACCCACTGTGGTGATGCCAGCCGCATCCAGGGCTGGGAATGAGGTAAGAATCATGGTCAGTGTCCACGGCTTGGCCATGACCCTGCGCTGACTGCTGTGGGCAGAGGAGAGCAGGGTAGGGTAGGGTGCTCGTGGGGAGGAAGTGGGTTTGTGGTGGGGTAGAGAATGAGGGTGGGCACAGTTGGAGATGTTTTTCACAGGAAGGAAGGTAGTTGAGAAAAAAAATCCATGTTATGTCTTGCTGGCCAATCAGAAGGAAGAACCAATGGACGGTTTTTAGGGCGTCACAAAGCATTAGCCTTTTTTTTTTTTTTTTTTTTGGTGGTACCAGGGATCGAACTCAGGCCCTTGTGCATCCAAATTAGGTGCGGTACCACTTGAGCTAAACCCCCGGCCCCAAAGCATTAGCCTTTTGCTGGCTTTTGTTTATTAAATGGAAGTGATGGTGGGGTCTTGTCACTGTCTTATCCGCAGCTCCAAAGGAGGAAAGATGGGCTTCCTCACACACAGATTGGACCATCCTTTCACAGTTGAATGTCCATTTTTCACTCCAAAAGACTTGTTGCACAACTTAATGTGATTTCCACAGGCAACTGAAGTAACTCTGCTCTTGAAATCCTGCCCCATGTGATTACATTTTTCTCTTGTTTGTTAGCTCGGTTATTAAGTAGTCATGACAGAAAAAACAGTCCCCCATTCTGTGGAATACGGCCCTGGGAAGTCACTGGCACGTTCTGAGGACATCTCCAGGAAGAACCGTGTCATGCTGAGCATTTGGGGGAGACAGTGGACCTGGTCCACGCCCTGAGGGGCCGGGCCTGATGTCCTGTCCCTCTGAGAGGTACTGTTGTACCAGGGGAGGCTCAGGGCAGACCGGGGGCTGCGCCCCTTGACATGTGAGGAGGGTCTCCCAGCACAACAGGACGCGGAAGAAGAGAGCAGGTTTCCAAGCAAGAGTTCTTCACGGCCTGCGGGACACTCGGTTGCCCCTCCATTCCCTGTTCCACCCCTCACCACACACTTTCCCATATTGTTTTCTACACTTCAATCTTCAAACATTCATCAGGTTTTACTCCGAGAAGGGAGCAGGGCAAAAAGAGTTCACCAGTTGATCCACTGATTCCGAGTCTCCTCTCCTCCCTCCTGAAATGGCCGCAGCACAGGGACCGTCAGTTGTTGGAAGTATCTCAGCACGGCCGTTCTGTCCTCTGCGCAGATTCTGCATTCAAAGCCCGCCCCCGCCCTAATGTCCCGCCCTTTCCCCCGTCATTCGTGTTCATCTCTGCCTCAGCCCTGCCAGCTTTTACACAGTCACCAGTGGATCCTGCTGGTGCTTGATGCCATGCTCCTCTACTGTCACTCTGTACCGTGCAAGCCCTTCTCACCCCCGGGCCTAGACCAGGGTGAGAGTCCCTCACAGACGTCCGGGCCTGTGGCTTCCTGCCTTACACATTCACGCTCAGCCTTCCGCAACCCAGATTGCCTCACTCTCGTGCGTATAGGCCGCCTGAGGTCTGAGGGCCAGCTGGGCATTCCTCCCCTGTGCAGTCTGCCCGCTCGGTCCCCAGAGTCACCTCATTGCGTAAGTGCTCCGCAGCTCTGCCTAGGCGCTTTGAATTCTGCAGCTTGATAGGGGTGCTGGAGAAGCCAAGCCAGCCACTGTCCCTGCCTGTGCACAGGACCTTCCTCCAGAGTGCTGACCCCATTACCGTCTCACCTGAACACCTCACCTTGCATTCCACATAGACAGCTAAGCCAGCTCCTCAGCGGGGCGTTCAAACCTTTTAGAGTTTGCACCCATATCTCTGACCCTAACCCTAACCCACCACACATTTGGCATCCCCAGGACTTTTGCACAAACTGTTTGCTCATCCTAAGGTAGCTGTCTTCCTTCCTCCTCTGTACCCAACCGTAACATTACCAACTTTCTCTCTTCCTCTCCCCTTTTCCCCCTCTCCCGCTCCAGAGTTAAAATGTATCTCCACGGGGACAGAGATTTAGATCAGTGGTTCTGGCGCTTGCCTAGCAAATGCAAGGTCCCTGGTTCAATCCCCTGGTAACCACATACAGCAATACTGGGCGTGGTGACTCACTTCCACCAGCCATCAGTACCACACATCACAAAACCAGGCATGGTGGCTCATGCCTGTGATCCCAGCAATTGGGAGGCAGAGGCAGGAGGATTGCTAAGTTTAAGGCTTGCCTGGGCTACATAGTGAGCTGAGGGCCACCTGAACTACAAAGTGAGACCCTGTCTCAAAAAAAAAAAAAAGAATCCCCAGTTTTCCACTAAGGGCATCTCCTCTGAATTGTAGTAATTTGCTTACATATTTACATATAATTACAGTAATTGTAGTAATTTATTTACATATCTATCTCCCTTGAGACATTTTGAGTCTCAAGAAAACCTGCATATGGTTCCTGTTCTCCCCCATGACCTAGGTGTGCCAGGCACTTGGCAGATGAAGGAGAAAGGAGGGAGAACTAACTGTGAGTCGCTTGCCCAGCTGTGCCACCCCCGCCCCCAGCTCGCATCCTCGTCTCTTCCCAGCAGCCCCGCAGTGTGACCAGGCGGTGCTCAAGACCAGTCCTCGGAGCCAGGTGGTCCTGTCCTGGCTATGCCTCTTAGTGAGTGGCTGCTCACTGGAGACTCAGTCTTTCCATCTGAAAAATGGGAATAGCCAAGGCCCTGGCCTCGTAGAGTGGCCATAGAAGGCCAGGTGACATTCACCCATGTGGACACAAGACCTGGAACACAGCAAGCACTAGGTGATGGCCCGTTACTACTTTAGGATCATTAGCTTACAAAACAGGCTTCCATGATATTGGTAGCACTTGTGGAAAATTACAGCTATTTGTGTAGCAATTGTGGGGGGAAGCACTCACTACCGTGATGATAGGGTGGTTTCTTACCAGTATTTACTTCTGTTTTGGTTGTTCCACTACAAATACAAATTTTTTACACACTTAGCCATGTCAGCTGCCAAAAATACACACAGGTATACACACACACACAAACACTCCAACCCCTAACGCCCATGAGCAAACCCCACGAGACCGCCCAGAGAGCCCCTCAGAGGGAGAGACGCCCGGCCTCAGGGCCTCGGAGTGCACGCGCGTCTGCAGAGAGCACCCAGACTGCAAGCTGTCTCTGGCCAGCGCCCGCCAAGGGTGGACGGGCGCTCGGCCCGCTCTGGAACCAGGAAGGTGCATTGCTATTCACGCAGCCCGTGAGCAAACATGGCCTGGAGGCCGGGCCAGATCCCGTAGGAGGCTCAGACGCCCGGGGGGTGGGGGTGAGGAGCGAGCAGAGGCGGGAGCCACAGGCCGGCACACGGAGGTGGGAAACTCGCTGCCTCCAGACCGCGCTTTCAGAGGAAATGGAGCTAACTCCGATCAGAAAATGGCTTATTTTTAGGCCTGAAGTTTAGGAAGTGCACCAGGACCTGGATGCAGGTAGCTGAATCCTATGTTTCTACCTGAAGCTTCTTTTACTTCCATGAGGCTAGAAAGCTTACAGTGCCTTTGGAACAGGCCTCAGTATACAGGCCACTGCTTTCGGGAGTTTCATATCAACTCTGTTGTCCTATAGGCAACTCCATGTTGAAGCCTCCTGTGCTCAAAAAGAAGCAGGCATCACAATGGCTCCGGACCCCAGGACTGCTTCCTTGCAGACCAGACGCTGCTAAGAAGTACGGAGACGGAAATGAGACAGACTTCTAGATCCAGGACCCCAGGATGAGGCTGGGAAAGAGTCTGGAAGGACTCACGGCAGACAGAACAGTTCTATGCCTGGGCTCGAAGACCCTCTCAGGGCAGGCCTGTGGCCAGATCCGCGGTCTATATCCGGTGTGGGGTCAGGCAGGCAGGTCACAGTGTCCAAGGGCACCTAGATTAGGCCTGGAGAGCAGAAAGCGTCCCTGTGCCTAATCACGCTCTCCACTCTCACAGTGTTGAACTGATAGTAGGGAATGGCACGGACACCAGTGAAACGATTGGAAGAAAGTCTCCAAGATTCTGCCATGGGCAATGGAGATCTTAAGTGCTAAAGTTCGAAAAATACGTAACCAGCCCAGGCCACCAGGTAAGGCACGTGCACATGGGGGCTGTGTCATGTATAATCTGTACACCGGGGTCTCCTCAGCGCTGAGTCTCGTGCTGCGTGACTTAGCACTGCTCCACACTGCCTCACGTAGAAGAGGCTCAGTCTTCCAGGTGATGAGCTCCGCTGTCAGCAAAGCGTTCAGTGCTTGGGGAGAGAAGCCCGGATTGCAGGCTGCTGTCGTAGGCGCGAGCGGGTCCCCCTTGGTGGGTGGACCCGGTCTCGTTTCCTCTTCTCACAGCTCCCTGGCTGACTTGGGTGAGTTTTCTGTTTCCTCCACTGCTCTGTGCAGCTCCCAGTGGGACCCAAAGGTGAAATCAAGGATTCCGTGGATGCAAAAGGGTCTGCGTGATCATGAGGTGCTCACAAATATATTTTAAAATGGCTTTCAAATTTTCCTTTTTTTCCCCGTTCACTACTGGAAGTTGGACCCAGGACCTTCACCCTGAGCTACATCTCCAGTCCTTGTTTTATTTTGAAACAGTTGTAAGTCTCTAAGTCACTAAGTGGCTCAAATTCATGATCCTCTTGCCTCAGCCTCCAAAAGGTGTGCACCGTGGCCCCTTTCGATTTTTTGAAGGAATCATGGACAACTGAGGAGAAAAGACTTAAAGAGCAAAGTCAAGAAATTTTTCTTGTTTTCTTGGGAAGTCCGAGTCTCAGGACTTTCCTGGGACGCTGGGGCCCGGCCTGTGACTGTGCCTTCAGGAGCCATCGCGTTAGCAGATAGGGCAGACCTTCTGGGTCACAGTGGGGCTGAGTGGTAAAGGTCCATGAAAGGCCTTAGAAGAACTAAGGGATCAGGAGAGAAGGCAAAGTGGAATAGGAGAAGGGGAGGGGGAAGAAAGGCGAGTGTGTGTGTGTGTGTGTGTGTGTGTGAGAGAGAGAGAGAGAGAGATGGGGGGGTAGGAAGAAACAAGAGGTAAATGAGACAGAAGAAATGACAAAACAGGGCTGTCCTGGAGAGAGAGGGACACCTCTCTCTCTTGATGTAGACATTGGTAGCTGCTCCTGCCATGTCCACACCGCGGACTCAGACACCAATCCTGTCAGAGGCCACATTCTCACGCCAGCCTTCCTCCCCACTCCCAGGCTACCTCTCTGCATTTTTGCAGGGGAAAAGCCAGGGACCATCTCCAAGGTCATCTGACCTTGACCCACAGGCCTCAGGCAGAAGATGGCCAGGGAGCCTAGAAGCAAAGGCCGCAGAACAGAGGTCTCTCAGAGCGTGTGCCAGCCTCTAAATCGTCCTTTTGTTTTGCAGGCTTTACCGAACACGGTTTGATCTCATGTGACTGCGCTATTTCAGGAGGAGTAAATATTGCCGGCGGTCTGTTTAAAAAGGCCAATGACCTGAAATTTTTTTTTCTTTTCTTTTCCATTTGAGTTATCTCCAAGAGGCAGGCCTGCCTGAGCATCATGAGTTTTAACTGCTTGGCTTTAGATTCTAACTTTCCCTTTTCGTCTCGTGATCTGCTGGGCAGACAAACAAAAGAGAGCAAAGACCCAGGGACAGAGGTGAAGGGCCCGTGTAGGCTCAGGAGAGGGTGGGGGTGTCCGGGGTGGAACCCGGAAGAGGGCAGGGAGCCCAGGCTTTCTGCTGCTTTCGCTGCCTCAAGAGCTGGTGTTTGACCTATAATTATAGCCTCTTTCCTCTGATTTCCTCTGTGAAAATAGCAACACTCAGGCTAAGCATGGAGTAGGGGGGGAAAAACACACTACATAAAGGATCAGGGATTTATAAATATAGTTAAAATTACAGGATTGTTACCCTTATGGTCTGATTCTCTGAAGAGAGGGCTGGAAAGAGGGGACGCAGTTCTTCAAACTTGACTGGGGTCCTAAAATACCCAGGTGTGACATGGGAGGGGTCTAGCCCAGGAGAGATGCATGCAATGCTTTCCCGTGGACGTGAAAACATTGGCAGGAAAGGAAGAGAATGTTCCTGGCCAGGGCTTTATTTTGAGCTCTTAAGGATTCTCACTTACCATCTAATTGTTCCGCTCTTCTCATGGAAGTCACAGTCACTGAGGAGACCTGAAGGACAGAACTCTCTTATCTCACCCCAAGCCCTCAGCCTCCTGGGGCCTACGTTCCCCAGGCAGACCCCGTGTCCTCGCTGAAAACGTTATGTTCTTGTACGGTTCGGCATCTTGGTCACAGATCACCTACTCTGGCTCTCTGGTGAGATTTCTGAACCGGAAATGGGTGATGGCGATTGTTGCAAGAGCTCTGGCCACAGAACGGGACAGAGCCTACGTTCAGTGAGAGAGAAGGAAGCAGCCACGGGTGGGAGCCAGAGGCAAGAGGTAGAAGCCAGCTTGGCACCCTGAAGCCCCTGCCCCTGCTTTCAGGACCCCAGAGACATATCTCCCGACCTCTTCTTACTCTGTAAACTCAATTTTCCCACAGGTTTCATGAACTAATTAAAAATCTCTTCCCTTTACCTAAACTAAGTCAAGTGGGGCTGCTGCCGCATGCAGCAAAGGAGTCTTGACTGACACCAGCCGTGCCCACCATGAAAGTTGCCCGGTGATGTTATCAGCAGCGTCTCAGTTGGTTTTGTTTATAACTCACTCTCCAGAAAGAGCAGTGGTGGGAAGAAGGCTTGTGGTCCGGCCTCTGTGTTCCTGGGGGGACACGTGCAAGCCGTGCACACAGCAATCACCTTCCATCGCCCGTCACAGTGTCTGACCTCTCCCTATTGGATCTGCAGGACTTTACAGCCCTGTCAGCTATCTGCCTTTCCTGTGTTCAGCAGACATCTCCACGTTGCCTGACCCCTGTCCTGTCCGGTGTCCGTGAGGCAGATGCCACAGAATGGGGTACAAAGGATCCAGATTCCCACCGAGGTTCTACCACATGCCACTCCCTGGAACTAGATGACCCTCTGGGATGAGTTTCTTCATCTGTTACCTGAGGAACTGGGCTACACTGTTTTGGAAACCCCCTCCAGTTCTGTTCTCATTCTCCACAATCAATAGTAAGCCGTTGGCCAAGAGTCATTCTCCACAATCAATAAACAGTATTTGCTTTCTACAAAAAACAAGGGGGAAAAAAGAAGAAGGAACAAGAAATCCATTTTTTCCCTCATATTTAAGGAGAGCTGGTCCTTTTTTTTACAAAACAAAGGTTATTTCTCACATGTCATTGGGTTTGAAAAAACATATAAGAAATGTGTGTTTTCTGTAGGAAAATGTAAATATAAATAAGCAAGAAGAGAATTTTAAGAACCTATAATCCTTTCTACCAAAGATAACTTCTATTAAAGTTTTGTGTGTAAATGAAAATATGTTTCTATTTACATGCTACAGTTGAATGTAGCCCCCCCCATTTCATGTATTAGACACTGAGTCCCCAAAGTCAGATATGAATTATATTTGGAGGCCAGGCCCCTGGGTAGTGCTTAACAGTGGATGCGGTCATGAGGTGTGGCACCCACCACACAGTGAGTGACTTTATAAGACAAGGCAAAAGACAGGTATGGTGATGCACACCTGTAATCCTAGCACTTGGGAGGCTAAGGCAGGAGGACTGCACGTGTGTAAGCCTAGCCTGAACTACACAAAAAGACTGTCTCAAGAGACCAAAACAGCAAACCAAAACAAACAAAAAGAAAAAAAGAGAGAGAGAGTGCAGAGACTCAAGCCAGCTGGCATGATTCATTCTCTGGTGTCACATTGTGATGAACCAGCAGAATGGTACTCACCAGATGCCAGGCAGATGTCAATGCCAACTTCCAGAACCATGATCCACATAAACCTTTATTTGTTATAAATCACCCAGATTGTAGAATTTGGTTACAATCACAGAAAAGGGACTAAGACAGCACATGTACACATCTTTTAAAAATTATCATACTATCCATTCTATTTCAAACATCTTGACATTTAACATCTTTTTATGCTAAGAAATGAACATCTAAAAACATTTTTATGCTACAGTATATATATAGCATTGATTTTAATAGTTGTGTAGTAATCTGATATCCCAGTGCACCTGAATTTATCACCCAATTCCTCATGGCTAGGAAGTTGGCTAGATTTATTTTTCAGTAGCATTAATAATGTTGTAAATATACTTTGTTCCAACAGATTCCGACATTCAAGGCTTTTGGGTGAGCAGCCCCCAGCAACTCAGCTGCCTGGGAAGGTAAAGGGGTCTCACCCTTCCGCTCTGGGCTCCAAAGCTCTTCCAGGTTCCAGAGGAACACGTGACCTTCTCTCACACACAGCCGCCATGTCCACGGTCATAGCTGATCACACTGGAATCCTCTTCTCCCTGGCAGGCAGCAGCAGGGAAGCCGGCCAGAGCCTCTGAGGGCTCTGGCAGGAGACCCACTGGTTAAGCCTTTCCTGTGCTGAGGAGCGGCAGGCAGGCTGAGCAGATCCCCCCAGGGCAGCGAGTGCCACTATCGAGGTCAGGAGCAGCAAGCTGGCAGTGCAATGGGTTAAACTACCTGCCGAGGTCACCAGTGGGCTCCCTGAAATCTGAGAGGGGAAGGAATCTTTTCCAGTGTGATTCCTAAGCCCCTCCCTGGCCACCGGTAGCTTATCCCGGAGAAGGGCCTTTGGAGCCGAGATCCTGGCTCCACCATTTCTTACCTGTGTGACTCTGGCTTACCTGTCACCCTGCTGCTCCAGAGCTTCCACAGCTGAGAACGAGATCAACGGCTACTACAAAAGCTGCCGAACAAATGACAAGTCAGTAAAAGCTTTAGAAGACGCTTAGTCTCTACGTGTGGTTGTTCTGCCTGGGCGAGGAAACAGGCCCCGCCTGGACTCTCGGGAGTTCAGAGACCCCAGGCCCATCATACCTGCAAGGACCTACCGATGACCTCGGAGGTCCACACTGCTGTACGCCTGCTGTGGGGGTGGGCTGGCGAGCTCCTCCTCCGCCTGGGCTGTGTGGTTCACTCCATCGTGCCCTCTACCACACCTTGCACAGACTAAGTGCTCCATCTGGGATGGACTCTGCACACTCACGAGTGTCTTTTCTTTGCACACCCAGCACAGCCAGTTTGGCCCGATGCAGTGGGCAGCTGGCCCAGCAGCCTGGCTCCCGCCCTCCTGGCAAGCTTCTCTCAACTGTTCTCCATGGAGGGAAGGGTGCCAGCAGGCTCGTAGCAAGTGGCTAAATCTGGGGGGCTGGAAGTTCTTGGTTGGCAGACTTAGATAAAGATCCCCATTGGAGCTAATCCAGAGCTGCTCTGGCCTTTGCCGGAGCTGACAGAGTGGCGGTGCAGTCTGTTTGGGGGACACTTCCTTCTGGGAAGGTAGGGTGCCTCTCTGCTTTGTGGGAACTTCCCAGTCTCACTCTGACTTCCCTCTTTGATGTCCCTGAACCTAGAAGGCCCAGGAAAATAATGGAATGAAACTTGTGAACACTGTGGGTCCCTCTCACCCCTCAGTCTCTTCTGGACACCCCTGTTGACCTATGTGGGTCACCACACTTGGGCGCTTTCGCCCAGCAGCTAGCGGCACCCCAGTTTCAGATGCAGTCTTTCAGAGGCATGTGCCCTCATAAAGGATTGCCCTCCCAAGTTCTTCAACTCTTTATTGAATCTGAAAGAGGTGCAAGATTCCAAAATTCATTCCTTGAAGCAACTGCTACCTTGATTCCAAAAGCGGAGAAAGAGCCAGCCAAGAAAGAGAGCTACCGGCCAGTCTCTCTATTGACTATAGCTGTAAAAATCCTCAATAAGATACTGGCAAATGAAAAATATAAAAATTCTAAACAGGGCTGGAGATTTAGCCCAGTGGTTCTGGCACTTGCCTCTCAAGCGCAAGGTCCTGAGTTTGATCCCTATAACCACATACAATGCTGGGCGTGGAGACTCACGCCCACCAACAATCAATACCACATACCACAGTGCTGGGCGTGGTGGCTCACGCCTGTAATCCCAGCACTCGGGTGGCAGAGGCAGGATTGCTGAGTTCGAGGCTTGCCTGGGCTACATAATGAGCTCAGAGCCAGCCTGAACTACAAAGCGAGACCCTGTCTCAAAAAGAAAAAAAAAAAAAACTAAACAATCCAATATCAGCAAATTAAATTGAAAATGTAATTTAAAACAACAACAAAAGTGTAGGTCGCAACAATTTCACTGATGAATTCTACAAGAAATTTAGGGAAGAGCTAATCTCATTACTTGTCAAACTCTAATGAAATTGAAAGGGAAGCAATATTCCCAAATTAATTTAGGGAAGCAGGCATTACCTTGATTCTGAAAGCACAGAAAGACCCAACTCAAAAAGAGAACTCCAGCCTGATCTTCCTAATGAACAGAGATGCAAAAATCTTCAATAAGATTCTCACAAACAGAATACAGAAATCATTAAGAAAATCAGATGCCCTGACTACGTTGGATTCGTCCCAGGAATTCAAGGATGGTTCAATATACATAAATCAAGAAATGCAATACACTATATTAACAGAGTCAAGGACAAAAAAAAAATGATCATCTCAATAGATGCAGAAGAAGCATCTGACAAGATCCAACATCCATTCAATTTTCTTTTAACATTACTCATCACCAGGCCTTCTACTGGGTAATAATAGCAGCTAAGGCAGTGTGCACACCTCCTGCTGGGGTGCTAACACTGGTTACTAATTTGGGAACTTGTGAATCCTGGGCTCAGAGTCAGGACGGAGACTATGAGTCCCACTCCCCACACCGTGTGTCCTCCGCGCCACTTCAGGATAAAGCTCCCAGCATGCCCTGCCCTGGCGGCCTCACTCTACCTTCTGAAGTGACAGAGGAAGCTGTGCTGAGGGCGGGTGAGGGCACCAGCAGCCTCTGAGCCAGTCCTCCGGCAAGCACCACAAGCTCTCCTGCTGGCTTTTTCCTTGAGTCCCTCCCGAAGGATGTCATTTGTGAGCCTGGAAGGGGCAGGCAAAGTCAGGATCTGCCACGCGGTGCCTTTCTAGCCACATACATAAAAGAACCCATCACCAGGAGACTAGTAAGCCTCTTTAACAAAGGATACGTTTGTATTATCCACAGAGAGAAAGGTCTGGAGATTCAAGTGTCCTGGAGAGAGGGAACACATTGATTTAAAGTCGCACAAAGGCATAGAGAGCCGAAGTAGAAAGACAGCAGAGTTCAGGGGGATGAACCGGACGGCACTCACCACAGAGGCGGGGTATCTCCCACACAACTTGCTGACTTGTATTCATGTCGAGGGGTTTCTCTGGCTCCCGTGTCTTCCCAGGCCCAGGAGGAAAGACAAAACCCAAACCGTGCACATACCTGTGTGCGCCCTGATGGAGTTCTGTCAGAGCAGTGGGGGGCTGCTCTCAGTCTTTCACTCCCTCTTTGGATTTTGCTTTTCCTAACTCCCGTGGCCCCCTTTTGTATAGAGAACAGAGGGCAGATTGCATGGTCGAGGAGACCCCGGTTCCTCAGCCCCGAGTGCACCCCTAATTTCATCCTCCCCAGGGACCTGGATAATGCAGGCGGAAGGACAGAGGCAAGCATGCTTTTCAAAATAGGTCTGACTTTGTAGTCTTTAAATAACTGGGGACGGAGACGTGGGTGGGGTTATTCTGCATCTTCAGCTCCACGGAGCAGAACTTGACAACATGGCCGTAAAATGGAAGGGATTCGGGTTTGCTGAGTAAGAACTTCTGCAGTGTAAGAAAGCTGCTAAACGTGAGACGGCCTTGTGTGCTGCAGGGATGCTTCTTTGACTGGGGTGGCAGCGGAGACTCGGTCACACAGAGGCCACAGCAGATCCTCCCTGTGCAGAGTGAGGCCCCTGCCTGCAGGGTCCACCTCCGAGAAGGCTGGGCCAGCACGTGCCAGGCCCTGCTCTGTTTTTGTTTTGTTTTTTTGAGACAGGGTCTCGCTTTGTAGTTCAGGCTGGCCCTGAACTCACTATGTAGCCCAGGCAAGCCTCGAACTCAGCAATCCTCCTGCCTCTGCCTCCCAAGTGCTGGGATGACAGGCGTGAACCACCTCACCCGGCACTGTGGTATGTGGTATTGATTGCTGGTGGGCATGAGTCACTAGACCCAACAATGTATGTGGTTACCAGGATCGAACTCAGGACCTTGTGCTTGTGAGGCAGGTGCTGGAACCACTGAGCTAAATCTCTGGCCCCTGTTTTTGTTTTTTGAGACAGGGTCTCGCTTTGTAGTTCAGGCTGGCCCTGAACTCACTATGTAGC
>PVIC010016934.1:0-33332 GCA_004025085.1 Thryonomys swinderianus
TAATGAGAGGGACAGATAATCTGAAGAATAGTCACTTCACTTGTCCTTAGCAAATGGTAACAGAATCTATTTTTATCTCTTCAATTCCCTCTAACAATGTAAAATTCTTGTATGAGCGCAAAGCCATCTGCACTTAATCACATACTCCACCCAAACATTATCAGATCCCGAGAGAATGAAAACCTATACGTATATCTTCATGTAACACACTTAGATCACAACACATCTAAGTAATCTAGATCTATTCTCCCCAACCATCTAAATATCCTCAACTAAGTAGCATAGACAGCCAAGTGTAGTTGTCCCCATCACAACATTTTATTGTCTTGATACTGATTTTTCTCCCTAGGAAATCTTGGTAAACACACTAAGAGCTTTCTAGAAGCCATCATCACTGTGAGGAATGGATTATCCTTAAGGCAAGGGACACATCACCCTCAGAAAATACTCATCCATACGGTATGTTCTGTGGACCACATATCAACCACCTCTCCTTTATGTTGTGATGACAAGAATCATGTGCTCTGAACAGAGGTATTCTCTTTCCAGTAGGGTGAGTGAACTCGAAATGATCAGGACTAGGAACAATTACAGCAAAAACTAAAGATTAAATTGTATAACTACAGGTGTAGCAAAAGGAGAAGCTGAAAACCTTATTGCTAGACTCTCTTGCTATCCTCCCTTCCAGGACCCCCTTTTTTTTCAGCTCTAGACATGCTTTTTTGTTAGTCATAGGATTTCTTCCTTCAGGGTTGGTTTCCTTGGGTCATTAAACCACATATATCAGCAAGAAGAATATGGCCCTGAAAACAGAGTGTTCTAGATCTAAGTTAGTCCTTCCTAGTAAGAAGAGGCATGTCTGCAGCTGGGCCACTGGCAGAGGTCCCCGTAAGTGTTTAGCAGTAAATCCTGATTTGCCACTTCTTTGTGGCAGATCTAAGGAGTGTTTTGCTTACATGGTTACATATACATACAGAATCATGTTAATTAGACTCGTTGAGTTCTCTTTTGTGGGAAAGGAGACCTTGCTCATTGCAAGAGGAAAAACTCACCCGGTCCATGGAAATTAAAATCAGCCATTCTTGGCAAAAGGCACATTGTATTGGACCTTGCAGCTTCCCTTTAGATTCATGGGACCCCTGGAAATACAGAAGCTGGGAAATGGTAAATAATTTCCCTTTTTAACTTAGCAGAAATATCTAACCTCCTGGAACTTAAAGAAATGACACAGAAGTAAGTCAAATAGCTACACACACACACACACAAACACGCACGCCACATCTGTATCCTAAGTGGGATTTAGGAACAGGGGAAAGAGAGTTATATGTGCCAAAGGTGCTACTTCGACTTGTGTGGCTGGGAGGAATTTATGGCTCCAGTGACTTTAAGGAGAGGGGCTGAGCTAACTAAAAATTTGGAAGAAACAGCCAGAAGATGAAACAGGTGTAGACCCTGAGCAGTGAGGGCTGGTGGCTCTGTTACAAGAACGAGGAAGAGGCCAGTGTGGCTGAAGCTGAGTTGGTGAGAGGAATAGCTAGGAAATGCCCAGAGACACGAAAAGTCCAGGACCTCGAGGCTTTGAATTTAACTTTGAGAGAGATGTAAAGTCAATAGAAACTTCCAAGCAGAAAAGCAATGTAAATTATGTTTAAAAGAAATACTCTGGCTATGATTTTAAAAATAGATTGCTGTAGGGCCAGGGATGGAAGCAGGGAGACCAATTAGATGTATTTAGCTACTCTCTGCCAGGCAGAAACAGAACAAGACAATAGCATGCATGCCTGGTCCAAGAAAACAAAACATATCAACAACAAAAGCCCTCTAACAAAACTCCACAACATCCTGAATAATGCAAATCTCGGATCGGTTGATTTTCCCAGAGTAGGAATACTCATCTCAGAAGAGAAAGCCAAGGAGAATAAAAAAATACGTGATCTTCAGGAAATTATCAAGACCTCAATATTCCACTGACTGCACATCGTTTCTCCATGCATTTTTCTACTCGTACTTATTTACTGACATTTCTAGAACAGATACATGCAAACAAAAGGGCAAGTAGAAAACAAATGTTTGATGCACAACAGGACTCTTTTTAATATTAGGACCCACACATACTGAACCAAAGAGCTGAAAGTGAAATCTTGCTATATTAAATAACATAAATCGGTATAAAGAAACAAGAATTTAAAATTTTGGAGCTCTATGAAAATCTCAGACTGTAGTTCATGAGCCCTCACAACATCCTATATAGTACATATCCTATACAACAACAGATAGAGATGAGAAAATTATGGGTATAAGTCTCATTTACTTTGGTTTACCTTCTGAATAGGATTTTGCTGCAATTCTTTCTAAACACAGTTGGCACAGCCAAATAATGCCTAAAAATGATCCATGTGTTCAGTCAATGACCTGGATTTGTCCAATCTGGAAGCTCGTGGTTTGCTCACAGACCTTCTGGCAAAGGAACACAGGAATACAGTGAGGTGCTAACTCATAACGAAGCAGCTGAGCAGGCACTTTTCTATTTGAATGGAAATGAAGAGTTTTAATAAGACTGGAGAGAATTTCCGCAGAAGCCCAGCTTTCCCAGGTCCTTACGATAATGCCTCACTGACTAGAATATTTTCTCTTCTACCTGCTTACAGTGAAACCTTACCTCAGGGTTACTGGAGAAAACACTCTATATATATATATATTTTTTTTTTGGGCTATCATACACCATAACGGTGTGGAGAAAGTATTCTGCCTTTCACTGCCTTCATGAAGAGAGAAAGATGTTTAAAAGCAGTTTTGAATTCTCATTTAAACATGCATGCAAACCTATGCATTTTCTGCTCCTCAAATCTAAGACAAGTAAAAAGTCTCATTCTAAAATATTACCTTATTTTGTAAAGAATTCCATTATAAATTTAATTTAAGGAAAGCAACATAATTAAAGAGGAAAGGCCCAGCTTACATGCTTTAAAAGGTCAGTGTCAAAAGTTGATACAAGAAAATGTGTTTTGAATTGCACCTTTTAAATTTCAATTCTTCTTAAACGTTTTCCTACAAAGTCAGTCACTGCAGGAGGGAAGTAATTCAGGGATTTTAGAGCTGAAACTATGTTTTTAAGCAAAACATGACACTAGCAGAATTATACAAAATTCAAGAGAACCTGACATCATTTGAATTTCTTTACATGTGCACAATCTATTTTAAAATACATTTGATGTACATACGGCCAAATTTAACTGAATACATTTTTCTCAGTAACCACAAAAGAGGCCAGATGATATTGCAAGAGTCTGAACAAAAGAAATAATCTACAAAACATTTCAAAATAATAGTTAATCAGGAAACTCACTAAAGGAGTACCCATCTGGAATCTACAGATCCATATACTAAGTTTTGAATGAGTTCACTTGTATTCCCTCATTTACCTTTTCTTGAAGTTTTAGGTGCCGTAGGATAATGGATAGGTATACTTCCTTATTTTTTCATTACAATTTATATGTACACATACATACAATTTTTATTTAGAAATAAAGTACATATTTATAGCACTAATCAGATAACTTATGGCTGACTTGTATTGCCTTTTTTATTAAGAAAGTGTCATTTTGTGCTGATTTATCTCTCTCAAAGCTTTATTCTCTAAAGCTATCTGGTACAGGAATAACATCTCACACTGTTTTTCATATTCTCATCACATCAAACATATAGGAAGGCAGATGATCAGTTAAAGAGTCTTAATTAGCACATTTGCTTTAAAAAAATTGTGTGAAAATCTGACTTTATTTACTCGTATACTCTTATATTACAAATTAAATGTAAGGAGCTAGTAACTCTTCCCAAAATCTAAAGAATATATAAATTTTGTGTTATGTAAAATTTAAATCAATAATTGAAGTAGTAACTGATCTTTTACAAGGAAAATGAAACAGCTTGATTTGTTTTCCTGTATCTTTTCCCGGTGAAGGGTTTGATGAGGAGGACTGAGCTTAGAAGCTTCGTGCTGGAGAAACACCACGTCAGGGAGTGACACCCCAGTGCCACCAACCCCACACAGCTTTGCTGCAGCCATTAAACAGGACAGCAGTGGCCTGCCATGGTGGCTCATGCCTGTAATCCTAGCACTCGGGAAGCAGAGGCAGGAGGGCTGCCGAAAGTTTGAAGACAGCCTGGCTACATAGTGAGCTCAGGGCCAGACTGAGCTATAAAGAGAGAGACCCTGTCTCAAACAAACAAATAAACAAACAAAAACAAAGCGGGACAGCAGTGAACTGTGTACGCAGAAGTCAGAGATGGCTGATACTAAAGGGTTTCCTCATACACAGATAAAGTTAAAATAAATGAGGAAGACAGTATTATAGGCCTCCACAAAATTAAAAAATCAACAACAATTTTGTTCAGTGAAGAAAAATGCAGATAAAATAGTATTACATTTACAGTTTTTTTTTAAATTCACTAAAGAAAAAAAGGAAACTAAAGATCACATCTAAATAAGCCAGTAATGATAGTCACACCGTGATGTTTTGTTATGGATCTTCTATGAAATTAAAGCTATAGAAAAAATTGCAAGGAGATCACAAAAAAAAATTTTAAAATATAGTTCCATATATTGCTCTCATTCTAATGCATATTTAGTACAGAGATAATTACATTATATATCTAAGCCTTTCCTCTCTGCAAAATAAGTATAACCTACCTATAAATATAGGTAATGGGACACTACAGAAAAAAAAAGCATTTGCTTATCCAAATATGAAATCTAATGTACTGATGAGGGGTCAAAGCGGCACGATCGTTTCAAACACATACACTTAGGCATATTCGTTTGAAAAATAGGCCAGTTTTTAAAAATCAACTCCTGCGAATGCAGTGAAATGCTCTTCCTTGAGGTATCCTCTAGTTTCTCCATAAGCCTAAGGGCCTTTCTTCTCCAATGTAGAGTGGTAATCATGTCGCATTACTCTGCCATACTGAGTTTGTTTCCCTTACCAGAATACCAAAAATTTTAAGGGTAAATCTGCCTTTTACAGTGTTAGAATCTCTCCCTCTGTCATAAGGTTCAACCAAAATATAATCTCCTGGATGAGTATGTACCTCTTATTTAGCGGGTACCCAGAGACCAGTGGATTTCTTGGTTACCAAGTGAGTAAAATACCAAAATGAACTTTTTAATGAATGGTTTTTGTTCACTTTTCTAATGAAAGTTTCAGGTTTACAAGTAAATACGAAACACATGGGGGGAGGAATGCATCTTTTAAATGGGCAGGTGTCTATTTAAAAGTAAAACGAAAGTCCATAGATTACAAAATATAGTAGTCCTACTATGTTCTCATCTGAGGCACTAGTATAAATTTCAAGATTAAGACTATGATGCATCATATTTATCCGTACTGGCTGCCCTGTAAGATCAGTGAGATAGACCTGCAGGAGTTTTCATCAGGAGAGAAGAAGGCACTGTAATTCAGTCTTTTCATCGCACCAGAGGCGCTAACCACCAGAAGCCCCATAGATCTCTGTAATACTTAGAATTAGTTTCCTTCATTTTCTAATTAAAGGCCTGATTGTATTTATGACAGTTAAAGAATTTAATATGTGCCTGTTTATTTAGTTGAGAAATTAAATCCACCAGCTAACTACCACTATTCACTGCAGCTTTTATACCAACAAGAAAAATATAAGTAGTGTTCTGTTATTCTCTGAAAACACACTAGAAGAGCGATTTTTTTTTCATTACAGGAGGTGAAAAGAAAAGATGAAAATAGTGCTTAGAGCATATGAAAGGACACATTCTTTCAGAAGTTGATTAAAGCTAGAATGGCACTGCATCAGTGACGTGCACCAGAAAAAAAGTTTTGTCTTATGTTCTGAAAGGTGGATGATAACTTAATAGAAACTGTTCAGTCTGAGTTGTGTTATTCTCAAATTGGGTTCTGAATTTATTCAAAGAAAGGAACATTTACTCATCTATTAACAAACACTTTCAAGTAATATGGTTAAGGATGTGGATTTTGATGACACGATTCAATTCCTTCTGAGTGAATTTCTGGGAATCACTGTGGTTAATCACGCTACACATGGGTGAAAATCTGTTTGGAGGGAACACAGGTGTGACCAAAGGTGGAGCTCCTCCTCGGGTACCAGGAGAAAAAAGGGAAAAAAAAGGGACTGAAGAATAGTGAAACCAACAGTGATAAATTGCTAATACTGGTAAAGTGAAGGTTTTTAAAGCTTCTAAATACGGTCCGACTATGTTGCTTCCTACCCTACCCTAAACACGTGACATAGACGAGAGAATGAGTCTCCAAAAAGGAAGGCTTACATTGTTTCATTTACTTGAGCCACACTGAAGTCTCAGGAATCTTAAAGATTTAAGAACAGATGCCTTCTTCACCATTCTTGAAATACCCACATACTTTCTATTATGAAACTCTATTGTGTAACATATTTTTTCTCTCTGCCCATTGACCTGAAAACTCCTTTAGTTTGGAGATTGTATCTTGTACATCTCTGACTCATTTCATTATGCACTTTTGTCATCTGGACCTTGACTATGGCTCAACTTTCTGTCCTCTACCTAATGAAACATTTCTCTTGGATCAAGGCCCAGCTCAGATAAAACTTTTCCTCACATTCTGACTTCTACCCATTCCCAGGCAAGACCAAACCATGACTTTCATAAGTTACAAGCTCTTTATGCTCTTGCAAGACATGTCATCATTGAAAACACTACAAATAGGTTTTACAACTATGTTACTATGCAGAAGAACATATTAATATTACATACCAAAAGCTTTTACTTGACTAAAAAGTTCCTTGTCTTAGCTTCTCCTTTTTAAAATGTGTCACAGACTCGTGAAAGTATTGAGTCCATAATATTGTGCTTCTTGCCCAATAGAAAGGTAAATTTGCCCTAGGACGCCCTCCAAAGTCAAGGTTAAATAGATACTATGGTACTTTGTTTGCAACATTTTACTACCATCCAATAAAGTGTCAAAGAGAGACTAATCTCTAATAAACATTGTTGATAGTCACTAATTAAAGTTTTAACCTTTCTAAGTAATTGATTATATTTTCCTTCCTAAACTTAACTGTGAGTTCTTCCAGCAAGGGCCAAGGTCTTATTCACTTTCATGTATGTACAGACTCATAAATTATTTGCTCTACAATAAATGCCTATTGAACTGATGGAACTGTGTCCACGTTTGCAACGCAAACAAGATGCCAGTGACTGCCACTCCAGAGGAAATACTCCTCCCGGAGAAGGGACAACATCCTCCTGTGGTAGAGAACGTTTGAAGCTTCTGGTTGTCCGCGGAATGTATCCAGGTTCCTGCATTTTAGTTTTCACGTGAAACGGCCAGACAGCTAGAAATGACCTGTAGTAATAATTCACTGTACAGGATCATGATTACATTTTATGACTTGTGTCCTTAAATTGCTATAGAGCCTTCACTTTAACTACTAAAATTTAGTATAAATCTCTAGGAAAAATTACTTTAATGTAAAAAATTAAGAAATGAATGTTATAGGTATAGTTTAGGGTAACTTGGTTTAAATTCCTAGCACATATATATATCTTCACATATAAAAAAGGAGAATAAACTGGGCCTGGTGGCTCACGCCTGTAATCCCAGCCCTTGGGAGGCAGAGACAGGAGGATTGCTGAGTTCCAGGCTTGCCTGGGCTCCATAGTGAGCTCAGGGCCAACCTGAACTACAAAGCGAGACCCTGTCTCAAAAAGAAAAAAAAAAAAAAGAATGACAATTAAAGCTTGACTTTAAAAGATCATAATTTACAAAGGTTTTCATTGTTTATGTATTACACTGAAAGACTTCATTTTCAATTAATAGAAAAGTACAAATGAACTAAGAACTATTATATTAATGTGCATGTCTAATTAATTAGTAGGCATTTGATATTGCCTCATCTGCAAGCTATTCAGTCACTCATTCATTCAACTCCCGTGTAATAAATGCATGTCATGGAGCATGTGCCATACTGAAAGAACAATGTATCACAGAAGATCTTAAATAAAGACTATTACATACACTCAATTGTCATCTTCACCACATTGAGTTGGTTTGCACAATGAAAACCACAAATAACAGAACATAGCAAGAACTAAAAGAGAATCTGCATCATGTGCAAAGGTAAATCAGAGAGAGATAGCATCTAAAAATCATAAAACATTTGGGACCACGGGGCCAGGGACAGAGTACGGCTTACATATAACATGTACTGGCCAAACCCCTTCTATTTGGGGCTCGCTAGACATCAAAGACAGAAGTCCAATAGGAGTACCACAGCCTCTGGCCGTGGTCCACACAGATCCTGCATGAAGCAGGATGAATGAATATGCATGAGTCCCAGGGGGTCATGGCCCAGCCTGAAACAGGACTGGAGCAAGTGGACATTCTGTCTCCCAGAGGAGACAGTGTAATGTTCAAGGGAGTGATTAATATTCTTCTACTTGGGAATCTTGCATGCGATAGCTGTCTCTACATCCAGGAAGACATTAACTTTTAAGAAATGCATATTTTAAAAATTTCCTTAATTCTCCACAGCCACACTTTAAGACCACCCATAGAAACTGACTTTCAGGAAAATACAGTTTTACTGAAGTTCAAGGTTTTAAATTACATTTCTCTTCCCCTTGTTAAGTGGGTGAACCTTGATATTCAGGCCTGTAAATCTCACAAGGAATGGAGGATAAAGGTATTTGATAATTCTATATGCATTATTAATTATGAATGCTTGTTTTTGTCTTGATTTATTCAGTAACTGCTTTAGTTTGCCATTTCGTTGAGTATATGCACATTTATAGCTACATTGTTAATCCAATTTGAGTTTTTAAAAGGTTACAAGCTTCTCAAAGAATGAAAAAAGGAGTGATAAATTCTGTTTTGCCAAATACATTTGTAAGCTTTTCAATGGTGACACAAATCTGAATATTTCATAATTGCATATTTTCTTTTTGAGGACCAATCACATTTTAATACAGAAACTGTTAATAGAATTACCAGATGGGTGCTTTATTTGCCTTTAAAGTGGTTTACAAATAGCAGCAATTAGTCACTGATGAAGACCTCTAAGTCAAGAGGTTTTTCATAATACAGCACCATAATAATTTTTAGTATCATCTGCGAAACAATAACTACAAAGACATTTGTAAAAGCAGCATATGTCTTGACAATTTTCTAATTATCTGTGTAGAAAATACTCAATTCTTCTGCACAGACGGAACTTTTCACATGACATATTTGTATGCTAAAGCATACAAAGTATGACTAGGAATGAGGGAGCCCATATTTCTACAATTTGTTTTTATCTGATTCCACCCAGTGAGAGCCTGGAATTATCCATGAGGATTTTTTTTGACAAAAGAGGTAACTGCTCATATGGAAAGCAGGGGCAAGGATGTGTGAGGAAGTGTAAGCGGGATTTTCTCAGAAATAGCAACACAAACCACGCTCCACACTTTGCAGTGCAAACAGGAGGGGAAGCATGCCAGGTGGCCCTTGGCCAAATGGTGTTCTTTTAGGAATTGTGCCTAAGTTATTCTGAAAGAAAACAAAAGAAAATCTGAGGGAAAGACAGGCAGACCTGAGCAGGATGCCCTGAAAAAACATTTGGGCTCTAAGAGACAGAAAATATTTAGTATTCAAACATCTTCACCAAACTGTAGAAAAGCTACTTTTTTTAGGCTAGGAAATGCAATTAATTTAGGGTAGATTTTCTGCAATATGTGAGATTTATGATTCTACGCTTCCAAGTCAATGCCTGACAGTTGCATTTAATCTGTTCTCAGTATGTTTATTTAGTCAGCACTGGTATGTCTTCTAGTCATGCCGCAACCTAAGAACACGTTTAGATTTCAGTATCCTCTGCAGACCAACAGAGGTGCTTCCCCAGACCCTCCCCTCCCACCTGCGAGGGCTAAGAAAGATGAGGCCTGCTCATTATAGATGCCACAGAATCGGCTCTGACTGAACATTCAGGCTCTGTCATGAAGACAGAAACCTACACTGAGGCCTCTCCTAGCTCTGGACGGTCTCCATAAATACAAGCTCTTTCCTTGCAGCTCACTTTGGGACACAAAGTATTTAAAAGCACAAAGCCTCTTCTCCCACCTTCTCTGTCCATCAATTCACTAACTGTCCCCATCTCCCCAAATTTCCTTTTATACAAATGGATGTCGGCTGTGACAGTCTATGCAGAGTTAGGAATAAATGTTACTGTTTAGTCAGAACCATTTGCTCCATCAACCAGAATCCATAAATGTAATATTTGTGGTTTCGCATTATGCATAGAAAGCCTAATTTTACATGCAAATCCTCAGTGATTAAAAAGAGTGAGTTGAGGCTGTAAACATAGCATTATCTTTATATCCAGTGAGGAAGGATCTGTCCTATTTCCACAGTAGAAATTTCATGATTGCAGTTCATTCATACCTGTTATCCTAATTTTCACATTATTGTCAAGAACAGTAATTCTCAAACACTGTGTCTCCCTATCAATGCCTTGATTCTAAGTGAGATTTATTACCCAAGAAAGTACATTCTCAGTTAAATATGCATCATTGCTTCAGAAATAACGGTAAAGATAGTTTTCATCCCTTTGCTCAAAGAAAAGTGAATATAAAAAAGGCCATACCTTGGTGTTGTTCATTGTTTACATTTTGGGAAACTATTGGTAAAAGAATGAGAATCTTTTGAAACATTAACCTTGTTAATAAAGTAATATATAATTCAAGTGTAGTGATGAGGTACTTCTAAGGTACAATCTGCAGGTCATGTTAGCAGTTTTCAAACATGTCAAAAGTAACAACTCAGTATTTCCAAAGATGGAATTCTTATGAGAAATCTAGAGGTAAAACAAGCATCCTTTCATTGACATCAACTTTTACACGTGTGAAAAGGACAGCTGGAGCTGCTTCCTCCTCTAACAGCAAAAATAAAATAGAAGAAATCTGCTTACCATTATGTATGTAATTAGATTATGCAAGTGAAAACCAAAATAGATCCTTTAATTTTGTTCAGATATCTGAATGGTTAACATGGAAAGAGTAAGTCTGGGTTCAGAATTGAAGAGCCCAAGGAAAGCCACAGAAATTAGGAAACAGGAGATCAAGATGAGTCGTGAGAGTCCGGATCTCATTCTTATTACATGAGACAGCCCTGGGCAGACTCTTGACGGCAGAGGGACATGCTTGCATTTATATACTAGAGCGAACAGTACAAGGAGAATAGCACAATCACAGATATGGAACAATGTGGGTGTTCAGAGTATGGATTTTTTGTTTTGTTTTTTGTTTTTTGTTTGTTGTTTTTTTCGGTACGGGGGATGGAACTCAGGCCCTTCTGCTTCCAAGGTAGGCATGGTACCACCTGAGCTAAATCCCCGGCCCCAGAGTATGTTTTAAGAGAAGATGGTGAAAAGTGCTTTGAGGTGACATATATATATTTGATATAAGATAAAAGGAAATTATTAAAACATTGGGGTACTATATACCCATGAGTACAAGACAAACCCTGGTTTTTACAGGGAGTAGGTAGATATCTGTAGAGTACTATTCATTCAAACAAGGAAGGTCTGTGTAAAGAACAAACTGAAGTTATGTCTTCATCCGTTTGCTGTTGCAACAACTGAATAGCAACTGTAGATGGGGTAATTTATAAGGAAAATGGCTTATTCAGTTCACAGTTTCAGAGGGTCGAACTGATCAACTGCATCTGTAACAACCTTCTTGCTGCTTTGTGATGAGGTATGGGCAGCCTACGATCCGGCAAAGGCGCTCCTCACACCACCCTTCCTCTTCCCGTCATGACACACGTGTAATCATGGGGCTGCCGTCCCGTGACTTCATCTCATCTTTCCATTCCTTAGACACCATTCATCTATAGTCTGTACTGCTGTAAACCACCCCCCCCCCCAAAAAAAAGCTAGAAAGTAGTTTATCTTGGAGATAGGAAAACCCAAGTGCCTAGGTTACATAACCAGTGCTAGCCTATCAGCTGTTCGACAGTCAGAGTCAGTGTTTATTGGCTGACCTCTGTGTCACATGGTCTTTGCCAATGACAAAGCCAACTGGGTGCACCGAGTGAAAAGCCCAGGGCAGAAGCTTGAGAAAAAGACACATATGAATAAAGTCTTGAGGGTGCTTTAGAGATTAGGTAGTGAGGACAGACTTGTGTTCAATACCCATGTAAGAAGGTAGAACCGACCCTTGGATTTAGCAAAGGAAAATTTGGTTACTATGGTAAGAGCCACGTGGAGAGGTCAGCTGACTCACAGGTTTCTCTTCATGATGATTTACACATTTCACGTTCAAGACAGATTACAGGAGCGTGTGTGCAAATGCACGCATTGATATTGTGTCCGAGGAGTTTTGAAGCTTCCCTCGCATCGATTTCATGGCACGCTAAAATACTGCTCAACTGACCACCATCTTTCAACCTCTGTGTGGAGAGCGAGAGAGACATCGGCTTGGACTTCACTTTTCAATTCTGGATACGGTTCTGCTGTTTGAGCCCTGTAAGTCCTGCATTCGCAAACCTCAGGGAATCTAATTTCTAGCTCCTTTCTACATCTCCTCCCCACAAGTGCTTCCTCAATGCCCTTGAACAACTCGCCATCTGGTGTGTCGCTGTACTGTTCACTCATCTTTAACTTGTTACTACTCGAGGTGACATGGATAACATTCCTTTGCTTAACTCCAAAATCCTTTCGCTTCTACACTGAAGGGACGCTCGTGTTCACGCCCCTGCTGAGCCACACACAACAGAAGCCACTTTTCCACGCAGTGCTGCACTATAGCATCTAGAATTGGGACGTTCCCCTGCTTCTCATCCACTCACACCCACAGCTCTCCTTCCGGGCTGGACTCCGCTCCCTCCGAGTCTGATCCCCTGATAATCATTTTCAACACTCTTGCACGGATGCAATTGATTTCTTCCAGTCTTTGACCTTCTCTCACAGCTGCCTTGCCAATCCCATTACCAAGTCAGTCCCGCCATCTGTTTGCTCTCTTCTCCCCCTCCTCCCCTCCCCCTCTTCCCCCTCCTCCTCCTCATCCTCCTCCTCCTCCTAATCCTCCTCCCCCCTTCCTCCTCCTGGGCTGCCAAGAGTTCCTGAGAAAACTGAAAACCACGCTGATTGACTTGCTACAAACGCATGATTCCCACGTCAGCTGAGCCCTCAGAACCGCTCGCAGCCGGATGACGCGTCCCTCCTTGGCTGGGCTCCCCTTCCACACGGCAGCTGCTCTCGCCACGCCCTCGGCGGGTCCCCACCCGTGCCCTCCACCCCAGACAGGATCTCCCCTCCCACTCCCCGGAACACTGAGGCCACCAGGCCCCGCCCCGCCCCCACCTCCCCGTATTTCCAAATGTATCCCAACAATCACTCATCTCCACCTTATTCTGCAGTTCGGGATCCCTGCTCCTTTATCCATCTGACCTGGTGACACCACTTTTTTCTGCATCTGTCAATATCTTTTTTCATCCTTGTGCTTTCTCTTCCCTGTCCAACCTCCACCTTTGGTTCAACTCAGGCACCTACCTGGATTTCCTTATCTTTTTCTTTTAAATCTCTCCTCAACCGATTTGTCATCAAACTGCTCCTTGCTTTTCTTTTCTGTAAAAAAAAAATTCTTGGCAAAGGGACTTATATCCAGGATTCCACTTGCTTAAAAAGGGATCTATAAAATTTGACTTTATCCTCTTCCCTGGCTCCCATAGTCCAAAACTCTTAAAAAAGGCACATTTTTTTCTCACTCTTCAATTGTTCATACAGGAATGTTGGAGCTTGGCTTTAGTATAGATTTCATCCTTTATTAAATTGGTAGAATTTAGGCCTCTTATTAATTTATCAAGGGTTTGGGGAGCCGCCACTTCAGTTGGAGATCTGTGGGTCACTTTTCCACTGCTATCTGGTATCCCCCTTTCTTTTGATAAGGGCATTCCCAGCCTCGCTTGAGCGAATTGCATTTCACACACGAATATCCTCTAAGCCAAAGGTCAGCAGTAGGAGATTTCAACATTCCCTCGCTAATGAGCACAGCGACTGTAGAGTCAACCAATGGATTTTACTCACTCCAGCAGTAGTGTTTGTAAATGATGGGATATGAATTTCCACTGGCCTCAGAATTTATCTCTACCTGTGGGACTGGAATGAACCTTGTTTCCTGAACATGTTCTTTGATCCTCCACCTTATGGGTTCCATATGGTTTGGAAAGTTTTCTTTGTTTTAAAACATTAAGGTATGAACTTGGTTGTGATTGCTTTGAAAAGTCTATTACTGTAGTTAAATGAGATAGTTTGCATATCGTTTGTTCAAAAGGTAGAGCCTACTCAGAGCTATTGCTTTTGATATGACTTGCTTTTGACATTTTTATTAGTAGCAGGTATACTTCATCCTTGCTGAGACTGTATCTTTCTTCTTGCCTTCCTGTCATTTGATGTTCTCTGGTGATCCTAAATTGACTTTTTAGGCCTTACTTTCAAATCTTCTCAAAATTAATCTTGCAGGACAGTTCTCTCTTCCACACTTTCTCCCTCATCCTTCCTTTTTTCCATCTCTCTCTTCCCTTTTTTTTTCTAGAGACCACATATACTTACATATATATCTGGACTTCTATCACAGAGCAGAAATGAACTGTTTAATTTTTTTATCTCAATCATTGCCTTCTAAATTCCAAATGCTTTCTTATTAAAATGTTCAAAAGTAAAATGAGAAGCAAGATTTTTCCCCTAATTTATTTTATCTTTTTCTTCTGCAATATCCAATCATCTACAAAATACTTGCACTCACCTATGCATATGTACCTTGATCTTTCCAAGAATAACGTGTCATCAGAATTACATGACTACAGACCACTAGACTGTAATAACCATTTCCAGTGATTCTATATAAACTGCCTTTTCCTGGATCAATAGAACCACCTTTCTAAAATTCTTAGAAAACAAGGAGTTATCGAACCACATGGCAAATGTTTAAATATGTAAAATTACTACAGTAAAAAAATACTGCCATTAATCTCTCTCAAAGAACCCCACATATGCACTTCAAACACACTCTTCCCAACATTCTTGTGACTTTCTGAAGTGGATCTGGAGTCTTCTTTCATCCGGGTCTTTAGTTGTGCTGTCCTAGCAGCCTTGATTTCCTAAACGATTCAAAAGATTTAACTTTCATGGTTACTTTGACTCTGGGGAATGTCCCTGAGTCACATGGTGCCTGATGCAGAGAGTGAAGGGTCTCTGAAGACACCCTGGGATGTTTTTATTTGATAGAAACTTCCATGATGGCTTGAACTGAATGAGGACATGAAAGCAGCCACAGGAAGACACTCACGAAAGGTGACTTCCAGAATGGCTTCAGAAAGTGGCCTGAAAGATGGAATACGTGGGTCAAAGAAAGGGGTATTCTTTGGGAGGGGGTAAATAACAAGGTGTCTTTTAATGTAATATACTCATACATTTTTAATTTAAACATTTACAGTATGTTTTGATCACAGCAAAATTATCACTTGCTTAAAATCTTACAATGGTTTCAAATGATTTTAAGAGAAACCCAAACTTCTAAGTGTGAAGCTGAAAGTCTGTTGAGAACCGAGCTCGTTTACTCTATCCAGGTCATGTCTAATCACTCACCACCTTCCTGCTCCTTGCACTGCACCCTGTGCCTTTTAGCTAATTAATGAGAACGCTGGTGACCAGGACTTGGCTTGTGGTTTCTTGTCTAGTTAAAATCCCTCTGTCTTTCTTCTTAAAGGAAATTCCCCTTTCTTACAGGATTCAAGTGAAAAGATTTTTGGCATCATTAAACATTTCCCAAATACTTTCCCTTTTCCTCTTTATCTCCATCTTCCTAGCAATCTTATAATACACTTGAATTTCTCCATAGTTAATTCCATAACAGCACACACAGTACATTTTTCATATTTATACTCTCAGCATTAAACCCAACTGCTGCATTAAAGGAAGAATTGTATAGTTATGTTTGAATAATTAAAACCCTCTGATGATGTTCAGAGTAGAACAATACACCCGTAAGTAAATAAACACAGATTTCTGTGTGTCTGTATAGAAAACGAATGTGTAAGAAAAATATGCATTTCAAAAATACATATATAAAAATATATGCCTTTATACATATACATGGCACATGCATGTGCTTATCCAAAATAACGTAGCACTTCCCTACTTATACTCCTACCCCTTGCCCAGTGCTTTCAACAAGTCAGTTCATGACTCAGAATACTCACATTACTATTCGCGGTCTACTTTTCATATCAGGAGAAGTATCAGGAGATTTTTTTAGGAAAAAATCCTAAATTTTATGCAATGGTAAAATATTCTGTCATGATGTTATAGGATGATTATAATTTTCCTAATAATAATATTTACACTTTTGATTTCCTAGTGGACTTTTTACAAGGAAGCATTCAACTCTTTCAGTAAGAAAACTAAAGCTTGCATTGTCACATCACACTGAAGAGTAGTGCTTAGGAAATGATGGTATTCCTACTGAAGCCTACCAAACTGCTCAGAGCTCCAGATGAGCATACAGCCACAAAAACTACATTGTAAAATATACTGCATATGATTTAGCCTAAAACATGAATTTTGACAGCTGTACTATGAGTGGATATGTATACAGAGTTTAGCACTTTGCACAGGTGTTATACATGCACCTCTGCACTATATAGAATATTAGCAGTGTCTTCAGTAATACAAAACATGACAGGGTACCTTTTTTGGAAATTGTAATACTGTAAGTAACACACATTAATATTTGTTCAAAGACCACATTTTTCTAAATTCTTAAAGGACCAGGCTGGCATAGCCCCTTCTAGCTCTAACAGGCTGAAGGTAGATTTTAAGTTTGTTGCAAGTCAAAGATCAGACAGAAACTTACGGGGATAAATCATTTCATCTGGTAGAATATATTTTCATTAGAATTAAATGTGGACAGAAAATGGAGAGTGTGAACATGCAATTCTATAGACTGTCTCTTCAATACTGTTAAAATTTTACTGTTGTAGAAGTACCAGGTCTGTCTTACTACATATGAGACTTGATGAATTGCTTCATTTTTCAAAAGAAAACAGTAATTTCTATAAACTATAGGTCTGTGAAAATCCTATCTGCCTTTCATGGCAGAGAGTATTTCTTTTTCTTTTAATCACAAAACACAAAAGACAAATTATTTGAAAAGAATTTAGTAATATACCAATTAACAAAAAAAGAGAGAAAGAAAGAAAAATACACCTGGACACAACTGGAAACTGAAAAATTCAACCTTCGACTTGAAATAAAAATAAGTATAGAGGGCTGAGGATTTAGCTCAGTGGTTCTGGCATCTGCCCAGTAAGGGTGAGGTACTAAGTTCTGTCCTAGGCACCACACACCACAATGCCAAGCATGACAGCTCACGCCTGTAATCCCAGCACTTGGGGAGGCAGAGGCAGGAGGATTGCTGAGTTCAAGGCTTGCCTGGTCTACAATAGGGAGGTCAGGGCCAGCCTGCACTACAAAGCAAGACCCTGTCTCAAAAAAAAAAAAATCAATATAGAGTTTGAACAGTAAATTCAAACAATGACAGAAGTAGAAGTGAGATTTAAAGGTCTTTGTAATGAGGATTCTTTAGCTTTGGACATCCAGGTAGCCCCTAAGGCACATCTTGGCGGAGATTATAGCATAATATTTAGTGCCTTTCAATCAGCAATAAGTACTGCAGAATGAGATTTTTTTTATATTAAAATCTTGTTTTGCTGGGCGTGGTGGCTCACGCCTGTAATCCCAGCACTCGGGAGGCAGAGACAGGAGGATTGCTGAGTTCCAGGCTTGCCTGGGCTACATAGTGAGCTCAGAGCCAACCTAAACTACAAAGTGAGACCCTGTCTCAAAAAAAAAAAAAAAGAAAATCATGTTTTGTCTCTACCCAGAACATCACATGGATTAGCCATATAATCACATAGAAACAATTCAAGTTTAACTAATATGTTTTCAAAGAATGATTCTATGTCTATGGACTTTTGCAATCATTTATTAATGTGCAGTTTTCTTACTAATTGTACATATTTTTCCACTAAGAAAGTAACTCTCAAGTGCCAAAACCTGTATTGGTGTCTAGAAGTAGCCTAAAATCATTAAAGCTTTTTATCCTTTGTAAAATCTGTTCACAAGTGTCATTTAATAGCTGAAAGAGAAATGTCTCATCTACACGCCCAATCCAAGTCCCTTTCAGGTTATTTTCTCCTTCTACATTATTTTCTGTCCTCCGCCATGAAGATCTGGCCCGGCCCTCATCCCATCAGAGGCATGGCTGCTTCTATTAAAGACCTCTCCGCTGCGGCTCCCGCTTCTCCCCAAGTTGAACTCCTGTAATCAAGTTGAACTCCTTGAAATCCAGTTGAACTCCTGTAGCGTGAAATACAATGCCCACACATTCACCTGCGCTCCTGGCTCCCTCTATAACGCCTTGCCTTAACGTCCTCACCAGATCTCTGCAGCTCGCATCATCTAACTCCACCCTGGTGACACACACTCATCTTCTCACACGAGAAAAAAGGATCTTAAAGTTAGATGCTAACAAATGAGGAACAACTTAATACCTGAGGTACAGTTGGAAAGAGAAAAACTCGAGGGAGATGACAGCGTGGGGTGTAGTGAGCTGGCGGGAACGCACAAGGGGTAAAGGTCATTAGAAGTTACCGAGCTGGAGCACAGACTTCATGGGTACATAGAATGAAAACTGCAAATGGCCCAGGGTGTCTGCCCGCAGAGGGACGTGATTCTCACAAAGACATCTGGGGTTTATTTATTAGGAATGAATCACCACTGGGTGCTTCTCAGCCAAGTCATTCTGACCCGCAAGACACTGGGGCGATGAGGCATTGAAGGGGTAGGTGGGCAGCCTTCCAGGTGAGCCGGAATTCACTACAGGCAATTGGCCCACACGCTACAACCAGTGCCACTTGTGTGATCTTTCAGTTTAACTATGACCTGTTGTATTTCACATTCTTAATCAGTCATGACATCACACGTAAAGAGCTCTTGCTTTTTAAATATGCATCTTCCATGATGTACTACGAGGCACAGTAAGGAGAATGAGCATTAATAACACAGGTCACAGTACTTCATTTCATGAACTCAAAATACATGTGATGAATAGTGACTGTTCAGCCCTACCACCATTTGCATGATGAGTATACTCAGCTGGAGTACATCTCAAAAACTCCAGCGAAGACAAAAAGTTGCAGCAAAATATTTGAATGCATCTGAAATAAAACATTCCCTAAAATCATAGTGAAACAAAATAGATTGGTTTCAAAGATGCAAGAATAACGTAAAATGTCATGTTAAAGGTCCTTAACAACCTGACATTTTGGATTAACGTAATTCCAAGCAAGAAAAGAAGGAAGAGAGAGCAGAGGATGCGACTCAGTGGAGAGGCGCTGCCCCGCATGGGCGAGACCTTCAGTCCCATAGCAATGACTCGTAAAGGGGGAAAGTAAGGTGGAGTGTGAATGTGAACTGACCTAATTCCTCACCTATTAGAATGTACACACATGCGGCCGGGCATTTAGCTCACGTGGTACCACGCCTACCTCAAAAGCACAAGGGCCTGAGTTTGATCCCCAGTAATGCAAAAACAAAACAAAACAGAATAGAATATACATTCATGCGCACATACACATACTTACAGCTGTTACCTGTATATTTTGGTGTCTGTTTTCACTCATTCCATAAATTCTAAGAAATCTTGGTGAAAACAAATCAAACCATGAATTATTTTATTACATCCTAATGTACAGATGATAGTGTTTCTTATATTCATGGTCCACACAGTTTCAACACATACCTGTTTCAAAGCCATGCACGCAAAAGAGCAAGCTGCTTTATTGAGGCCGTAAGGGCTGTACTAACAAGCGGCTGTAAAAGCAAAACTTACTGTTGGCAAACCCTAAAGGAAATTCATGCTCTTAGGATGGACATATCTGCACTTCAAGTCGAAGCCTAGCTCGCAACCAGCGTAAGAACCTTGGAAAATACAGGTGCTTGTTTTTATAATAGCTGATGTCACTCAGAGGCAATCGCTATCTGACAGGCTTTGTCTGGACGGCTTTCTGACCTCCTCTGAAACCTCCCCTCAGCTACACAGTAACTGTGCGACCTCTGCCACATTTCTCAACCTTTCTTTAATAACAGCTGTTACTTGCACTTGCACACTTTACGTGAGGCAGTCCTGGCCATGGGGCACTACCTTGCACATGGTATATTCACCCAACCGTGTTGCTAATACTGTCGCGACCATGTGCTAGTCTTCACTGAACCATCAAGAAATTAAGAAACTTTCCCAATATTGTTCAGACTGGTTCACAACCGGTGCATTGAACACTTCATCTTTACTCAGTCAAGTGCCTTTAAGTTATACCCATGAAATAACAGGTCATAATCACTTAAGTTATAGTCAGAAAACTTAAAATTAAATTGAAAATTCACCCTCATATCAAATCACTGTTAATCAACATCAGACCAAAGCTTAACAGCGACTGTGAAAGTATACAGCACACCTTTGTGTGTCTCAAAATTAATTAGAAAATCCACAATTAGAAATCCACTGTACTTACAGACTTGTTTTTTGCCAAAATTCCCTACTAAACAAAAAATTGTCCCTTGAATGAACATTTTAAATAAGGAAAAGAGACAGAAATATAAATGGCTTTGTTCTTAAAGAGTTTTGCATAAAAATGAATTTGGACCCCAAAATAACAGTTTTGTGCACAGCTAATTATCTATAAATTACATAATAACTAAAGTTAAATTTCTAATGGTATTTAGATATTAAGTTTTAAAGCTGTGGAACAACTGTGAAAGAGAAAAAGGAGCCCTCTGTGCATCTACCTCACTAGACAGACTCAAAGGAAAGTAGTGGTTTAATTACACAACCATAAAAGCGAAAGTCAACAGCCCCTAGTGACAGAGATAGCAAAGTTCACAGAATAAGATATTAGATACTTAAAATATTTGACACTTTGTGTGTTTTTAATTGTGAGAAATGTAAAATGAAGAACAATACATGTCCAGAGGGCTTAGGATGTTTCGCAGAGTAACGGCTAGTTTCTGTGCCCAGTCTCTATGCTGTTTTGAAAAGCAGAGACTATCTTCTAGCAGATGACTGTAGCCTGGCAGAAATATCCTTCCCATGTAATAAACATGTACATATACAATATGAATATGTCTTCACTGGGGAAGAAGAGTGGGTGAGAGAACCGTTTTATGCAATCCACTTGATAAATTATTTCTAAGACACATTTTTGCCCCTCCTTTGGCCTGACCAAAGGCAGCATTCTGATGTGACTTTCCTTTGTACATAGTTTCAATGGTCCTTAACAGAATCCTATGAATCACACTGTATATTCAAAAAATGTGGTTACTCATACTCATATCTTTTCTGTTTGCTCCCAAAATAGTAAGAGGAACTTTTGTCAAAAGCTCCAAGTGGCCCTTTAGGCATTAATTTCTGACAACTTGGAATTCAAAATGTAGTTCACTTAATGCTGTTGCACCTTTAATTATTTGACATGTTTTTGATTATTGGAAGTAATTTCGCTCAAGTGTTTATTCTGGATGCAGAAAAAAATTCATCTGCACATTCTCTTATTTTAAAATGAATTATTCTTAATTCTGGTGACATATGATGAGATAGCTATCAACAATACTAAAGTAGTGCCCTTTTTTTTCATCTCTATCAAACCTACTGGGAGTGTAATGGCTTAGGACACAACATGAAACATCACACTCATTAAGGTGCTAATTAACTGATCTAAGAAATACATTGCATGGAATAGATCGGTGTATTACTTTGTTTTTTTGTGTGTCATTCCAATTTGCTAACCAGTAATTTGAATCCTCTAATCATTCTATTTAATCCAAATGTTAATCTCAGCTGACAAAACCACATGATTAAACAGCCCAGTGCAAGACATGGATTACATTTTTTCTCAGTATTAAAAATGGGGAATTGAAAATAAAATATCCTGTGTTGTTAGAATCCTTGGTATTCATTTGAAAACACTCTCTAAAAGACTATTGGAGTTAAGCCTCACAAACCCAGGAACTTTTCAATCTAAATAGCAAGGCATTTATGTGTCAATTCATAAAAAATTATTGAAAAACGGCCATGTGTCCTTAGTATCGTCAGCATTTTTCTTTCACATGTAATTTTTGCAACTACGTAACTTCAACAATCAACCTTCAACCTGAGGTTCAAAGCGACACAAATGTTTAATACATAGGTAAGTTTTTAAAACCAGCAAAAAGTTGCCACACGGGCACTGCACTCATTTGTAGTGCATTATGGCGAGGCAGCCTGTTTCTGAGCTTTCTGGAATGCACATACCAAACGTCTGGTTCTTTCATGAGCCTGACACAATTGGGAGGGGAAAAAAAAAGCCTTGCTGACCTTCCTGTTCCAGACACAGAACAGAGAGCTTAGAGCCCCGGATCCCCCTCAGCTCCTGCCGAGACAGAATTTTCACAGACACAACTGAGCGGTAACAATTAGAAAGCAGCTCCAGTTTCTTAAAATAGGAAATGTTAGTCTTTCTCCTAACATGTAGGGATAGAAGCTAGAAGATACTCATTTTTAACCACATTAAGTTTAACTCATTAGGAGTCTATACAAAAACAGCATAAGATAAACTTTATCTTCAGTTGTAGTAGTGCTGACCCCAATAAAAATAGAGGATAGCTAGTTTTTACATTTAAAATAAGTTAATGAAATGTACAGACTAATAAGATCTGAAGTTGATTTTGTAATCCTTAGATGGTCAGTTGTTAAACTGAGATTCAAATTTGGAGAAGATTAGGTGTGGCTAAAAGCACAGGACCCTATCTGAGGCCTTCAGTTTCCATTCACAAATGTTAATCAGTAGTGTCCATAATAATGGTTTCGAATAATTGATGACAACTGTGGTTTGTTCCATTGGTTCCAGCATGAAAGGTGGCTCATAACTAGCTTTCAGTTGAAGATCACAGACATTTCAGATATTGAATGTTACATAATTTACTTCAGCAAGTCTTTATTTTGGTTACTTTTCATACATTTAAGTCATATAATCCAGGATATGAAGCGTATTAGTTATTTAAGGATGTGTAAATAAAGCCCTCACTATAGGTTATAGACAATTATTAAATATTTGCCAATAATAATAACTACTTATTTATTGGGCATCATAATCAGTGTTCTCCTTAATTTCCATGAGAATTCAACACACAATGCATAATCTAATGCTTCAGTTTTAATGCACTAATAAAGAGAAGGTAATTGCATGCTCTTATGATTATGGCTAAAGTCCTCTGCAAACACTGTTCTTCAGCCTTTTAAGATCTTTCTTTATTGGCTTGTGAAAAAAGTTTGATTAACACAATTTTCCTCTCATTTATCTATGCCAGAAAAAAACACAGCTTACCGAGCCTTAAGCTTTATATTACAGCAAACCAGAAATGGAAGAACTTCCCTGAAGAAAGTATACCTGCCTCATTTTAGTGAGTTTTATACCCTAATCTATGGATAATAGTGAAGACTTGGCGTTGCCTTTTCTCTAGGTTTTCATGTCACCTTCTGAGAGTGAAAATGGTTTCCTTCGGCCCCTGAGTATCTTCCAGCAACCACTCCACGCTATTCTTGTTAGTAATAAGCACAGTAAAAACACTGATAATGGCCATTGTTATGCCATCCACACATTGATTGGATTCACTTCATTTAATGATCAAAGCTAAATTGCAAATTTGGTTCTCATATGAACTTTATATTGCATATGAAGAAATGGATGGAGGAAGATCCAATTTGTCTCAGGGTCACCAATTTGTACATGTGTAAACTGCATTTCAAAACTAAGCAGCCTGGATTGCAAACATCTTGTTCCTACCCACTGTAATTTTCTGCCACTGGACCACATGATCTGGGCTCAGCCTGCAAACTCTCACCAGTTTCTATTTTCTTCCCTTCTAGATTTCAGCAGTAAAATCTTCATTTACCATGGGATTCTTATACATATTTATGATATGTTTGAACACACAAAACAAGTGAATTCACAATCATTTCCTTTTTTTCTTGTCTACAATATTTAAAGCCATACATATCCATTTCCATCTTGATCCCACATGTTTGTGTACTAGACCCTCTGAGCACTTTGTACATCTAAGTCAGGAAGGCTGAACCCATTTTGATCACACTGCCGGCTGTGTGATTCAGTGAACCAAAGAATTCATCCCTACACTTCCACATAGCTTCGGAATCGAATTCGTATCCTCAATGCTTATGACATTGGTCATAATCAAAGCTCTGCAGCCATGTGCTGAGTGTGACCCACGGAAGGAGACTGGAAGGGTTCGCGGTCCAGCTCTCCCTCCCACTGGTGTGTAACTTTACAAAGTACCACAACACTGTGCTTTGCTTCCTCACGCGTGATGAGTATTTTGACAATAGGAAAATCTGCTTCATGAAGATGAGTATTAAATAGATCAACCGCAAATTACCAGACTCTCAGTAAAATAACAGTCAAAAATAACAAGAACGACAATCAAAACAAGTACCTTAACCCACAACGTGTTTTACAATTTATTTATATTTTAGTGAAATGTCCCTTTTGATGGAAACCTGACAGTGGATTTCAAGCACAACTTTTCTGCTAGCGATTTTCATTCTCAGTTGCTCAAAGTCTTTCCACAACATTTTTTTTTCTTGACCCAGGTTTTCTTCCAAACAGAAACAAAAGGAAACGACGTGAGATGATAGTCTGAAATAGTGGGAAGGGCTATCTCCAGCTCTAACCTTCTAATCTTGCAAAATTAAAAATGGGTGTGAGAAAATCAGGTGTTATTATTGACAAAAGTTCCCTAAATGGCCAGAATTTTAGCTAAGTAAAAAAATGTTCATTGTAACCAGTTTTCTAAATAAGAATCCCTGATGATTATCCATGCCAGCTGGGTGACTATGAAAGTGACAATACTGCACAAGTCACTATGCTGAAAAACTACACACCTATATATTTTAGATATAAAGCACATACACACACACATACATATATATATATATATATATGTACATATACATATATGTTTTCATTTTATTTTCAGCTGCTCTCTTAGCATTCCAAAGTTGGAGTAGTAGCAGGAAACTACAATAAAAATGCTATGTTGTGTGTGAGGCACTTTGAGAGTAAACATTAATCGTGAAATTATAACCGTCACAAGACCTCTCTGTTGCTTCTTCTGAGCACAGAATTACCATTAGATGAAAGAGCCTACAGCAATCAACATCAGGGGCGAGTGTTTGCTTCTCCTCTGAACTCAACTGGGCTGATCCAAGTCCAGAAATGTCTTTGAAGTTACAGAGACCTTCATGTGCTGATCAATCTTGGGGGTGGGGGGCAAGGAGCAAGAAAAACTGGTTTTCTCACTTTAATATTCTGCCAGGGAATGCAGTCAACTGAAAGCAGAACAAAAAGGTTTTCTCTGCTACAAACTGAGCAATTTTGTACCTGCGTGCTGCTGGCTTCATTTAACTTGGGGGGTGTACTGATCTCCGGGACACCATTATTTACACCTTGGTACCTATTTCCATTAGAGTAAATGAAGACCATAGTACTAAGTACTGTGAACTCATGTTTTCTCCTGGTCTCAAGGTATACACCGTGTTTGGGTCAACTTAATTGGAGAACACACGTGGTTCTCTTAACCCTGCTGATCAGAACCGGTTGCTACTCCAATCAATGTTTGAGATCACTTTGTAGCACTTGTATCAATACCTTAGAACTCAAGAATTTAAATTATCCTAAAATCAATGCTAAAACCAAAAATTAAACTTGAGGTCTATGTGCTCCAAAATGTCAAATGTGTCCCTCAGGTCTGGTGGTGGAACAAAATTTGACATTCAGATTTGTAATTTGTTGAGGGCATTTTTTTAACTGAATTCTTTATTGGTACATTTTATATACACATCATGATCACACTAAACATTGAGAATTCGTACCGGTATATGACATAATTTAATTTTCATTTTTTCCCATTGCCCTGCTCACCCTACAACTCCCCTACCCACTATACACATACACTTTGTTTCCTTTTTTTAACCATTACGTTTTTCTTTCCTCTCCGTACTTACCCCTAGCCTTTGCCCTTTGAATATCTTGTTTTACAATAGCTATCATACATTCTAGAACTAATTTACATTTTCAGGTTATTGAGAGCCCTTGTCTGCCAACCGTTTCATCTTTAGTATCTAAACTCTTTGTTCTCCACTTGGAAATGAACAGAATATGTTCTGAAGATCAGAAATATGAACATATTTCATATCCCACTATGTTTGAAGACACTACTAAAGTACAGAATACAACTGTCTTATAAAGTAGTTTCTTTTTTATTTAGTTACAGAAAAATATTCAATGGAACCGAATCATATAATTTTAAGAGTTATAACTTATTATAATAGCATAAATCAACACAAAAATCCCTGTAATATTATAGATAGGGTACCAACTGCCATGGATTGTCACATAGAAAAAAGAGGTAAAAAAATCAACTATAAAGTTAATCAGTAAGATAAAAAGACATGATTACAAATACCAGAGAATGATAGTTTTCAAGTTATTATGGCACATGGTGACTACAAAAAATATGCCAATCTGTTTCAAATATTCATTACATTATCTATATTAACATGTGATTAAGTATTATGTAATTAAGGTTAAAGAAAAGTTGGGGGAATGTTACTTATCTGTAGGATTAAAAAGTTAGGGGTAAAAAATAGATATGTCCCTAGTCTCCTCTACAAGATCATCCAAGGTTCATTCACATCTTTTCATTACATGAAATAGCCTGACAAATGGTACTATGACTCTTCAGCTGTCTGCAGACTGATTGCATATGAACCGACTCTCATTATGTTCAGACACTGGTCCTATCATCTTCATTTAAATGGCTCAATTGCTTTAAATATTACATTTAACTGGAATATTTTTTGCCGTAGTCATTCTGCTTTAGAATCACTTGCTTTGTGAATAATAATCTTTAATAATAACAGAGATGAAATGACTTAAGACAATTTACTCTACCTCTTTCCAGTCTAGGTAATAGACCAAAGTGCAGATGCTAATCATTAAGTTTTAGCTCCTTTCATGCACACACACACACGCATGCGTACATGTACATTCACACCTGTACAAAAATTATGCTATTTATACAGTGTCTTCAACTAAGCAACTAATTTATAATGCAAAGAGGTACTTCTAGCATGCAGCTCATCCTTAATAAAATAATAAAGGCTCTCTTCTGTATCCATAGTGTATAGGGCCACAAATTTAAAAGGCCAGTTTCCTACAGATAGAATGGCCACACATTCCTTGAACATTTATGTGGCCAATCCTAAATTCAATTGGAATTTGTGTAAAACATCCACGAGATATACTATGAACTATCGTTTCTGACTTTATAACATAATAAATTATGTTTCAACAGTTTTGGAGTGGCCTACATTTTATTTCTTCTCTTGTCCTCTGGGTTCTCCCTCTCCCTGACTGGCAGCAGTGCCTTATTCAATAGCATTAGAATTGTTTAGTTTTCTTGGAATTCCTTCCTGAGGTATACATTTCTGTTTTCTTTGTTAATCTAGCACAGGCTCAGGTGATTCCTACATTACACATCCAATGAGTTCAAGCAAGGCATATCTACATTTATCTGCACATTATTAACTACACACAGGAACAGGGAACATATCTCCAGTCTCTGCTTGGGTCCATTCAAGTGCAAACGGAAGACAAAGCGCATCCTGTTCTTCCTTTCATACTCCTGAGCAGGACGGATCGGACTCCATATCTCCATGGTAAGTGATAAGCTTGCAAAACCTCTCTCACATCCCTCCTTTACTCCATTTCGAGAGCTTGATTTGCTTTCATTTGTTTGCAAAGTACAGTCTGGCTCCTTTTTGCAAAGATTCTACTTTAAAGCCATTTTTGTTTTCTTCTAACTCAGGGCTTCATTTTAATCAGCTAGTTGTCCAGCCCTTTGGGAATCATTTGCTTTGTACACAAGACAAATCGAAGTCTATTAGGATCCAACATACTGAGTTGGAATGTGGCATGTATTTCACTTACGAGCATATACATTCATTTTACACGATTCCTCAATGTGGCCAGGGGCTTTCATGTTCTGCACTGTATCCACCTATAAAAAATACAAAAATATATGTCTGCTTACAGGGATGGGAGTAGGTTTTTGCCAGTCTAGTTCCAAACTCTGAACTGCATATCTTGGTTGCCGGTATTTCGTCCTTCTTTGAGATCTGATTTGCAATGGCCATGACCTTTTTGAAAAAGTCATGAAGACATTATAGTTAATACACTTAACAACTTCTGGGCACCTAAAACAGAACATCTGGCTGACATTCAGTATGTTAGGTACGGTAAGAAATGTTTGCGTAGTTTAAGGACAAGCCAAATTGTATTTTTAGGTTTAAGCGTTTCAAGGCTGCACAGTATCAGAGAGGAGTTGGAGGGGCTCTTTAGTCTTTATTCATACTACAAACACATATAGGAAGGAAACAGTAATGTTACACTCCATGCTTTTATAATTTGCACACTTCTAGGATCTGAGATGTGAGCTTTGAGGGAATGTTGACACCCTTCAAAGTAGTTCCGGCCTCTAAACATAATCATCACACAGCTCATTGTCAAAAGCAAGGAAACATGCATGTTTTCTGCAAATGACTTGCTGATCTCTGGTCCGGAGAAGCTACCCTGCCCTTCAGAATCCATTAAAATAGATTCCATCTAACCCAGCGATTCCTCCCCAGATGTCTCCTGGAAAGAGCCGAAGACACCGTGTCACAATGCTACGTGCCTCGACTCATAACAGCAACATCTGGGAAGCAGCCAGGATGTCCATCAGCAGAGGGGAGGATAAAGAAAACGTGGTGTTTAGACACAGTAGAGTACTATGCTGACTTGAGGAAGGATAAATGAGGAATTTGTGGGAAAATGGATGCACCACGAGACCATGATGGGAAGTGAAATAAATCTGACGCAAACTTTTTTTTTTTTTTTTTTTGAGACAGGGTCTAGCTTTGTAGTTCAGGCTGGCCCTCAGCTCACTATGTAGCCCAGGCAAGCCTCAAACTCAGCAATCCTCCTGCCTCTGCCTCCCGAATGCTGGGATTACGGGTGTGAGCCACCATGCCCAGCACTGTGGTATGTGGTATTGATGGCTGGTGGGCGTGATTCACCACACCCAGCATTGTATGTGGTTACCGGGATCAAACTCAGGGCCTTGCGCTTGCGAGGCAGGCGCTGGAACCACTGAGGTAAATCTCTGGCCCCAAATCATTATTTTTTTAAGGACGGTTTTTTCCAATTCCCTATTTATTTTAGGTAAATAAAAGTGACGGTAAATACTTTTTCAAAGTTTTTGGTGCTGTCCTTTTTAAATAGTATGAAATATATCTGTGAATGTGTGCCCTGAGGAGATGCAAAGACACAAGCAGCATTTCCAGGTTTCCGATAGGACTGAAGTTAACAATATCTTTAATAAACCTGAATCTTGCCAGAAAGCTAACAAATCATTTTCAGAGAGCAAAGGTGTTATAACTTATTATCCAAAATATGTTTTTTTCTTTCTTTGAGACAGGGTCTTGTTTTGTAGTTCAGGCTGGCCCTGAACTCACTATGTAGCCCAGGCAAACCTCGAACTCACAGCAATCCTCCTGCCTCTGCCTCCTGAGTGCTGGGATCACAGGCATGAGCCACCACACCTGGCACTGTGGTATGTGGTTACTGGGGATCAATCCAGGGACCCTGTGCTTGTTAGGCAGGTGCCAGAACCACTGAGGTAAATCTCCAGCCCCCAAAATACTTCTTTTCTTAACCTAAAATCAGAAAAGAAAAACAAACCACCTCATTTCTAATGTAGTAATGTACCAGCCTATAAGACCCAAGCCTAGAAAAGAAATGGTAATTTCTTCCCCTGAACTGTTGATCAAATTATTTTGAAAGAAAATGGTGTAATAAAACAGTAACACTTAATTTTAAAATTAATTGTTCATACTCAAGAGCACAAAATACTTTGAGAATTACACTGAGAGTGGATTACTGGTATTAGCTATTTAAATTGAAGCAGGTTTAAAATGTCTTAATCTTTAATTAAATTTCACGTATTCAAAGAAAGAAGAATTTTCATTTTCTTACAGTCCAAAACTTAACATACAGGACTGTAGGGTGGTATAGCCAACTACATAAAAAGGGCACACATCTGTATGATTTATGTTTTAGCTTAAGATGAAATTTAATTTATACAAAATATATCACTGCACACGTATTTTTAAAACTCCTTATACACAAGTGAAAGGTAAGTATTTGAGAGTTTTTGACTTTGTACTTTATTTGTAAACCATCTGCAGCCTCATAAGTAGCCTGAGGTAACACATGGTCTCCCTATACTGTACTCTTACTATATGTAATGCATTTCCAAAGCATTATTTTTAGTTCTACTTTTTTAAAATGTAAAGCATGGCCTACATTAAATCATGTATTTACTAAGAATATGCTATTTCCAAATTGAAAAGTCATAATAAGAAAGCATATATATTAAAGAAAAAATACTAAAAATAATTTTATCATCCTCATAGTTGTATCAAATGTTTATTTCCTAAAAGCAGTCACTTAATTTCTATGTTCTACAAAAGTAGCTTCAATATGGACCAGGGACTTAGCTCAGTGGTTCCGGCGGCTACCTTGAAAACACAAGGTCCCAAGTTTGGTCCCATTAACAAATTAAAAAAAAAAAAAAACAAGGTAGCTGCAATGTGCTCCAGGGTAACAAACAGGGTACCCAACATGTGTATGACTTCCTCCTCAGTATCTGCATCTGTATGACCCATGAAATAACTGGATTAATGAATAAATGTGTATTAAGAAACACATAAGCTAGACCATGGACTATATTATATTATCACTGGTATCTAATTCAGAAAGCTTGAAATTCTGTGGACATCTTCTACCTTGCTTCACTTGTCATATAACTCTGGATTATGGATCATACCTCTTTTGAATTGGAACACACCTTCTGTATTCTACTAGTATATTATTATTATTCCCATTGCTCTCATTCATCCTGACAATTCACAAATTTTGTTACACTTCTTTCTTTTTGATCTTCCCTATATAAGTCATTCTCTTCTTTTAAGGGAAGATACTATGTAGTTTGCTGACAAATTGTTAAATGAATAAAATAACAAAGCAATTTAAAAAAAAAAAACTTGTCGGGGCCGGAGGGTTAGCTCAGTGGTTCCGGCGCCTGCCTCGCAAGCGCAAGGTCCTGAGTTCGATCCCCGGTAACCACATAGCACGCTGGGCGTGGAGACATGCCCACCAACAATCAATGCCGCATACCACAATGTTGGACGTGGTGGCTCACGTCTGTAATCCCAGCACTCGGGAGGCAGAAACAGGAGGATTGCTGAGTTCGCGGCGGCTTGCCTGGGCACCATAGTGAGCTCAGGGCCAGCCTGAACCACAAAGCGAGACCCTGTCTCAAAAAGCAAAAAAAATAAATAAATAAAAATAAAATAAAAAAAAACTTGTGTTATCAACATGTTTCATTTTTATTTTCAAACTCTGATTTATAATTTTAACTTTATGCACACCCAGGAATATAATGCACTTAAATAATATAATCACCACCCTACCATGCAGCATAATGAAGTATTCTTATTAAAATATGACTCTAAAACAGAACAAACTCTGATATTGTAAGTTAACTACTTAAGAGCAGGCTTCTGCTTTGTGGTTTTCAAGTTTGATGCACAGAAAAAATGCAACTCTATACTAATATTCACGCTAGAAAAGCCAAGAAGAAGAGGTTTGTTCTTCACCATTAAAGATTAATGTTTAGAAAGAAAAATGAATATCTTGAATCACTTATTGAGTTCATCAGCAGCTACTTAGGAATCATGTTCTGAAAACAGTAGCTGGCAAGGGTTGGGGTAGACATGGACTCCAACAGGATGTGTCTGTTTTGATGTGATTCAGTGGATTAAAATGGCACTGGAAACATTTTGAGGATCACAGCCCCTAAGGAGCTAAATTCCCATAAATCAGACCCCACCCATCTCTCAGGCAGGGCCAGTTCAGGTAAAGTTGTATAGGCCCAGTTTCTGGCTTGGCTTTCAACTTTTCTCTTCATTTCGTTTCATCACCTGAGCAACACTGACAAACACACACACACACACACACACACACACACACACACACAAGACCAATCATTCCAAGGCCATCTCCTACAGGATGGAGAGATACCATCTCTTTTGGCCTCCATTACTAACTTGGACACTGGACTAAAGCAGGAGCTTAAATGACAAAAATTAGCAGCAGAAAGTTCAATTATAAAAGCTTTAGTCATCTCCTTTCTCAGTCCTCTGAGGTCAGCCACACATGACCAGTTCCAGGAGACCAGACTGAGCTATTTAGAGAATAGTTCTCGGAGGCAGAACTATGTGGAATACTCACACAGGAATAGACCTGTTCTTTATCTATGAGTCTAAAAATATTTAGGACCATAAACCAAGAAGTAAATAGAGAGAGACAGACAGACAGACAGACAGAGATAGAACATGTATCTATTTTTCCCCTTATATTCTAGGGTTTGCTTCAATATTAAAACAATCACCTATGTAAGTGGCAGAGACTAAATACAAGAATCTATTGAACGTGTCTTCTTACCTTGACAGATTCTATGAATACTTATTATTTTTCCTTGTCTAATGTTCACATTCAGGAAAGACTAAAAGGTATTTTGGGCCAGAGATTTTAGCTCAGTGTTTCCACCGCCTGCCCTAGCAAGCACAAGATCCCTGGTTCAATCCCGGTAACCACATACAATGATATGATACTGGGTGTGGTGACTCACTCCCATCAGCAATCAGTACCACACCCCACAATGCTGGGCGTGGTGGCTCACACCTGTCATCCCAGCACTGGGGAAGCAGAGGTAGGAGGATTGCTGAGTTCAAGGCTTGCCTGGGCTACATAGTGTGAGCTCAGGGCCAGCCTGAACTACAAAGCCAGACCCTGTCTCCAAAAAAAAAGACTAAAAGATATCAGGTAAGAAGTAGAGTATGTACTGTAACACAGAAAACTAGAATGATATTAATTCCACAATCTAGAAACTTGTAGTTGTTATCAGTGTTAGAACACAGCTGACGGGCGCACGGACAGAACCCGGGCAGAGCCCGCCCTCTTCACTCAGTCTTCCACTTTCCTTTGTTTAGTACTAGA